>VMDO01005150.1:52834-115325 GCA_007922755.1 Pedetes capensis
GGATGGGAGACCGCCTGGGAACACCAGAAGCTGTAGGCTTGGGAGAAGGACCTGGCAACCCCCTCCCAAAAATCAATCTGCCATTGAAAACCCTATGAACAGCAGAGAAGCACTGACAATAGTGTTTCCCCTGTTGTACAGAGGGTCGCTATGGGTCGGATACCGACTCGACGGCACCTAACAACAACAACAACAACAATAGTTACATCATGCATTCAGGTACCTTGGAAATTTGTTGTGTCATTAGGTGCTGTCAAGTCAGCAACCTTCATATGGTTTTCAATGGCTGATTGTTTTGGTATTGCTTCCATCGGACCCGGATCCTCAGATAATGTGGAGGTGTACTCTACTGAGCTATACCTCAGCCCCATACCTTGGAAATGGGAACCATTATTAGCAGTTTCTTTGGTTCCTATACTTGTTTCTTTTCCACCAGGTGTAGTAACACCATATTCATGTTTCCATTATTATTATTATTAGTAGTAGTATTGGTATTATTATAACTAATTGCAAATCTTGTTAAAAGTTGTTAAGTCAGAAACCAAACAGATCAACAAACGGAAACAACAGATTGGCTTCAGCTATATTGCTGAATTTTGCAGGTGGTTAGGACACAGGGGATTAGAAACACTATTAGCACTCATTGAGAAAAGCAAGTAATACCTGCTTAGGTTCCTAGGCACCTGATCTTTACTTTTGTCATCTGTAAAATAAGGGAGGGCCCTGGAATTAGTGATGTTCTATCTCTGGTATTTTATTGTAACATATGTTACTTTGAAAAGCATATTTGCTAAGTCTATTTAGTGTTGTACGTAAAGTCTGACTTCCTTTTGGAAATAAGATTCCAAGTTGCAGCCCCTCCATCCATCTATCCATCCACATAATCAAGAGGCTTTTATTTAGCATTTACTAAACACTGGAGTTTAGCAAGTAGGTTAGTTTACATGCTAGATAAATACACAAAATAATTACAGATTGTGCTAAGTCGTATGAAGGAAGTGGTATTAAAAGTGATTAAAGAGTGCAAATGGAAACAGGTGGTCAGGAAAGGCTTCTCCGAGGGAATAACATTTAAGCTGAGATGTTAGGTATAAAAATGGCCAAGAAAAGAAAAGAGCAAAACAGGTGCAAAGGTCTTGTACAGAGAAGAGCTTGGCATGTCCTGGGGAATATCAGAAGGCCAGTGAGTGGTGTTGGGGCATCTGACTGGAGAGGAGAGCGGTATCAAACAAACTAGAGGGGAACTAGGAACCATTCCCATGGCATAGTCCATGGTACAATGTTTGGGCAGCACAACGTTACACATTTTCTTAACATTAATGTCCTTTGGTGGGGCGTCCCACAGTTTACCAGGTAATCACCACTTCTGATGTGCTAGCTGGACTCAGACCCATCTCCCATTTATGGTTGCCTGGCTGGCCCCTCAGATAATATGAGTTTCCAACTCCAAGTGGCATCTGGAAAGAATGATGAAGGGTTTGGGTTTTACTTCAAGGAGGATGGGAAACCACTAAGAGGTTCTAAGCTTGGGGTAGTGTGATGTGATACACTAAAGTTCGCTGTGGTCTCTATGAAGAGAGCAGATCCCAGGGAGGCAGGGTGGAGAAAGGGAAAAGGAAAGAAGTTCTGTAGAGGTGAGGATGGTGGGGCTTACTGGTTGGAAAGATTGTGTTCATCACTGACCTGAAGATGGGAAAAATCAGCCAGGATATAGGAACTCTATGTCTCAAAAATACTGCCCCACCTGGCTTTTCAGTTAGAAACCATTACCTTATAACTGGTTGTTTTCAAAAGCAGAGTCATCATCCCTAAGGCTAAGTTAGGTTCTCAGCTGTCAGGGAGAGATCCTGAGGTCAAACTATTTTTGTAGTAATACTAAAAGGTTGCTTGGGTTGCTATAACAAAATACAGTGGGCTGGGTGGCTTAAACAATAGAAGCTTCTATCTTAAGGTTCTGGAGGCTGCAAGGGCGATGCTGCCAATTTAGATTCTTGAGAGGGCTGTGTTCCTGACTTGCAGATAACTGCCTTCTTGCCATGGACTCACATGACAGAAACCAAGAAATGTGCTTCTAAACTTCTAAGGACATTAATTCTATGAGATCAGGACTCTGCCATTATGACCTCTTTAGCCTTAATTACCTCCTTACTGAAAATACAGCCACACTAGGGAGTTAGGGCTTCAATATGAATTTTTGGAAAGGTGGGGAGACACCATTCAGGCCATAGTATATGTTTTGCCATTTTTACTCTCCTTCACAAGAATACATTGGTGTTTTCCTCAGACTACATAAGAGTGTGGTAGCAACAAATTGAATGCAGAAGGAAATCTGAGAAGTGAGCAAACTATTAAATGAAACATTAAAACGATTTGCAAGAAGTATAAAATATTACCAGTCCTCTGAGTACACTTTTATTACTACTGAAAATCTAGTAATTTTTCAATAAAATAATGTTAATATCTATTGCGTTCTTCTTTTTAAAGGAATGAAATCTTTAGAATTTTGAATATGGTAAATATGGATATGGAGCTGGGATTTAGCTCAGTTGGTAGAGCACTGCGCTGCAGTCTCTGAGGTCCCGAGTTCGATTCCCAGTACCAAAAAAACGGGAGAAGGACGTGGCAACCCTCTCCCGAGGCAATCCCGAAACACTCAGCCATTGAAAATCCTATAAGGGTCACTATGAGTCGGACACGACTTGACGGCACCTAACAACAACAACAAGTATGGATATGAGTAACCTACATAAACAAAAGCTCTGTGTGGTCCTCACTTATTTCATTAGGTAAGTGGGCGCCAAGACCAGAACGTCTGAGAACGGCTGATCTGGTTCTGGGCTGAACCGTCTGACACCCCCGCCTGTGGCCGCACAGGGCTCAGCGCTCCAGGAACATGGCCTTCGCCTTCCTTCTCCTGAGCTGTCCCCCGCTCCTGCCCCCTGCCATCCCACCGTCCCGCACGGCCACCTGCCTGCCCAGGGAGTCCCCAGCTGTCAGAACCGCGCCGTTCCGGATCCCTCCACTCCCCGCCTCGGGCTCCCAGCCCGCAGCGCCTCGCACCAGCCCCGCAGCAGCGCGGTGCCGCGTACCGGCCAGGCAGGCGGTGGTGTCGATCCACTTGAGCAGCTGCCCCGCGCTCAGCTCGCCGCGGGCGTTGGCGTGCGCCGGCTGGATGGCCTGGCTCATGCGCACCTCGCCGGGCGCCGCCGGCCCCTCCATGTCCAGGCCGAGAGAGCCGAGCCGGGCCGCGCGTGTCCGTGTGTCCAGCCGAGCGCCTCCCCGCCCGTCCCCGCCCCGAAGGGCGCCGCCTGCCCCGCGCGACCTGCGCGGCCCCCAACCCCAGGTGCTCTGGGAGGCGAAGGTTCAGGTCCTCGGGGTGACACCCAGGACTGCGGTGTGGAGGGCAAAGGAGGACGCTTTTCTGCACCGTCAGGAGCTAGGGACCCGCCAGGGCTGTGCTCCGCAAAAGAGGATAACGGTGCCCGCTGGGAACCCGCGCCTAGGGAGAAGGGTTACAGGTGGTCGCTAAGCAGAAAACTACAGTTATCATCCGTCTGAACAACTTGACAGGCGAAGAGGCATTAGGAAGTGATTAAATGCGCTCCAAGAGCATGTAAACATTTGCTTTGAAAACTGATTTTAGAGTGTTTGGATTTTGTGCTGTTTGCTGATTGCTTTGCTTGTTGGTAGGTTTTTTCTTTTTTTCCTTCCTTCCTTCCTTCCTTCCTTCCTTCCTTCCTTCTTTCCTTCCTTCTTCCTCTCTCTCTCTCTCCCCCTTCCTTCCTTCCTCTCTCTCTCTCTCTCTCTCTCTCTCTCTCTCTCTCTCTCTCTCTCTCTCTCTCTCTCTTTTCTTTCTTTTTTTTTTTCCTGGCTGTTGCCTGATGGGCTGCGCAGGCGCTTCATAGCTCAAGCCTTGGTTCAAAATCCACCTTCCGATTCGCAGAACTTTATAGTGGCTCCAAAGATCATTTTGTTATGAAATTGCTCCCACTGCCAAACAAACCAAAAAGAAGGTGGTGGCGGGGAGCAGGCTGATTTGTGTAGGTGCAGCAGAGTCACCACCAGAAGGCAAAGTTTTACGTTCTATGTAGAAAAAATAAGATAAGAAATCGTCACTTTGTTATTAATGGTCCCCACAAGTCCCAAGAGAAGCTCTCCTTCATGGGAGACAAATCTTAGAATGGCAGGGATCAGCATGAGGTTCCTACTCAGCACTCACAGCTGTTACACTTTGGAGAGCTGCGGTCACTGAGGTTATACAGCAGTTCTTATTAGGGAAACTGTGACGTCAGAAAACCTCCCAAGTTTACTAGATTCGTGGATGTCTCATTGCTAGGGCAAGCTGCCCTGGGGAGCACATTTATGGATGGAGAAATGGACACCTGGAGAGAGAAGGCAGTGTGCGGCAAAGCAAACAGGACCCCTCAGCTGGAACTCAGGGGTCCTGCCTGTGCAAGAGACCTAGCTGATTCCAGGGCACTGGTGGTACTCACTCAGCCTTGTACCTCTGCCTGCCAAACCCCAGCCTGGAGATACCAGAATGGAGATTCTGGTAATCTTGCTTCTCTTTTAAAAGATTTTTTTTTTTTTTTTAATGAAAGAGAGGAAAAAAGGAAACATTGATTCAATACCTTTCAGGATCCTCTGTGGATAGGTATCCAGCTCATGTAAGCCTAAACTTCCATGAGTGAGATACCTTCAATTAGGCAAGTATGAAGTGTGACTCTTCTGAAAAGCATAAAAATGGCTTCTTAAAAAACAAATTAAAATTTGTATCCAAGATGATTCCCTTTTGTAGTTATACACTCACTTCAATGATAATTTTGTTATATTCAAATCACATTTGGCAATCCTCTTTGGAAAATGCCCATAGAGTTCTTAATACCTTTAAAAATGTCTTCTGTATTATTATCACCATTTAGGAATTAGTAGATTAGATAGTTGTTCAGCCCATAGTTACTCCATCTGCTGATAACTCAGTGGAAGGCATTTATTGATGTTGGCCTTGTCCATGTGACTTGCTTTGGAATGGAAGGTGGAGTGGAGAGGTAGCAATGTACCAATTTCAAGCCCTACCCTTAGAAGCACCAAGTAGTTCTCAGAACATCTGACCTCTATTACAAGCAGATTATATGCCCAGCTAGCAGCCTGTCAATGTCTGACTGAATTCACATGTTGTTGTTGTTGTTAGGTGCCGTTGAGTCGTATCCGACTCATAGCGACCCTCATAGGGTTTTCAATGGCAGATTGTTTCGGAATTGCCTTGGAAGTGGATTGCCAGGTCCTTCTCCCATTTTTGCGGTGCTGGGAATTGAACTCGGGACCTCAGAGACTGCAGCGCAGTGCTCTACCAACTAAGCTAAATCCCAGCCCAAATTCACATGTTATAGAGTCATATTACTAATGGTCCTCACAACTTGCAGACTTGCAGCCAGCAGCAGAGCCAACCCACAGGCATCGACTTGTGAATGAGATATAGCTACTTATTGTTGTATGCTACTGTGATGTTTGGGCTGCCTTGTTACACAACAACAACTGATGGTTACATAAGTGAATTTTCTTTATTAATATTTTAGGATATATATTAAATCATTAGAAATAAAGTCAGTGTTATTTCTTATAAACTTCAGAAATTCCAAAAATGTTTAAGCATCAGCCTAAGAGGGTAGTTTTCCAAAGTGATCTGAAAGGGGACAGCATGCATCTGTATATGCATGTCTAGAGACATTTGATCAAAAACTAGACACAGTATACAAACTCGCAATTGTGTTTTCTTATATTTATTATCTCCTATTTGGATCTTTTGATTATGGTTTCATCTCTTTTGTTAGTTTCACATTGATTTTCATTTAATAGCTTCTGCCTGAACTACTATTCTTGTGCTTTTGTGAATGGTCTTTCTCTCCCTTTCACAATGAAAATGTCATCTGCATGTATGAACATTTGCTATCTCTGATGTTAAGGATTTTTGCTATTATGTTTGAAGAAAAGGCTTCCATTTTCCATTTGTGTCTAGAGACATCTTTTGAAGATTAGCAGAAAGTGAAACCAGGCTGATTTGAGAGGTCATGCACAAGAGCAGGAACACTTATCAGGAACACCGAAAGTACCATAACCGTGAGGATAATGGGAAGGCCTTCAGAACGGTGGAGTGGGAGGGGAAACCGGCAGTCTCACCCCCTCCACGTGGAAATGAGGAAATGCAGTGTCTGCCCTGGCTTCTCTTGTAAGGTGATGATAAGGCTTTGTGAAAACTGCAAACAAGGAGCCCAGAAACTCAAGAAGAGATATAGGAAAAGAAAGAGTGCTTTGCGTACAAGCAGGCCTTTGGAAAAGAATTTGAGAACCTGGGACAAGAATTGGACAGGAAACTGCAGAAGGCATGGGGAGCGGCAGCTAACCGGGGACTCACAGCACAGGCAGCACCTGCAGGCTTGTCAGAAATGCAGACTTGCAGGCCCCACCCCAGATCTCCCCAATCAGAATCTGAATTTTATTAAGATTCCCAGGTGATTCACAGGCACACTCAAGTTTGTGGAGAACAGCCCATTGTCCCTCCCAGAGGCACAGAAGCTGGGGTTCTCTCCTCTACCCGCATCCTCCATTGATTAAGGGCGGCTCCCAGCAGAAGTCCCCAGGACTTCTAGTGGCTGCAGGACAAGAGCCAGGTCTCAGGTGGAGCTTCACTTTGGCTGGACAGGAATACGCTGTCAGCCAGGACCAGGAGCTGCAATGGTGAGTGCAGAGGTCACATGGATAGGCACAGAAACAGGCACACCAAATACCTTGCCCTAAACACAAGAGGCAGCTGGGAGCCTTTCCATTGCAGGGGACAGATCTCAGGCCAAAGGTTGGGTGGTTTAAAGTATTTCATAAGTGAGATTAGTTTTATTAGCAATCAGAGTATTTTCACTTTTGGTAGAGGTTATGAAAGCGCCAAGTCAATGATTTCAAATTCAAATATAAGTTTATAGGACAGGGGTCAAAGTTTAAGTACAAAGCTCTCATAAGCAAAAACTCTAGAATGGGTTTCCTCACATTTGCCAACTTCTTAACTGGAGGGCCCGCTGCTCTTTTCTGCACCTAAGCCCTCCTCAGGGGATTGCTCTGACCTGGGTCCCTTGCTTGGGCTGCCCCATTTAGTACCTGGATGTTCAACTGACCTTTCTCCTGTTAGACTCATCCAGAGTCACCTATTTTGTGTGGAGTGCGGTACTTTATTTTGTTTGAACAAAAGCCAAGGGTATAGTTTTCCCACTTCTCCAGATTTGCATGGTCCAATTTCATCCCTGGCCCTTGACAACCGCTCAGGGGAGTCCCCTGGCTGCACCACCACCTCCTTTAAGTGTGCTAGAGCACACTGACTGTTTACAAATATTGAGCCCCATTGGTTCATGGCACATAATTACTGATTTCTATTTCCCAATTTTTAAAAGAATTTTTACATCTACATTTATTGAGATATTGGTCTATAGTTTATCTATCTATCATCTATCTATCCTTATATTTTCTTTTTTGAGAACTGTTTTGTATCTTTGACACTTTTGAAATTCACAGGCCAGTTATTTTGTAAACTTTGTCTGGTTTTGATGTCAGCTTCATAAAATGAATCAGGAAGGGTTTGTTCCCCTCTATATTCTGGAAGCAACTGTCTAGATTGGTATTCTTTAAATGTTTAGTAGAATTCTCCAGTGAAGCCATCTGAATTCTGATCACTTCTTTTTTTTAATTTAAAGATTGTAGGTTCATTTTTGAAGATAGTTTTTGGGCTACTCAGCTTTAGTCCCGGTCATTTCTGGGTCTAGAAGACTGTTTCACGTCTAGGGAATGTGATTTGCTGCAGGCTTTGCTGAGCTTAAGTCTGATCAGGTGCTTTTCTCCAGGCTGGCAGAGCCAACTCAGCTCTGCTGAGCTTGGCGGTTGCCCCCCGTTGCCCCCGGCCCAGTTTAACCTGGTATTTGCAGTTTTCTGCCACAGGCTCCCTACTTTCCAAGCCCCTGCTCTCCTAATTCCTGCTGAGGCAGTGGGTCTCAACATTCTCTGCCCCAGACTCACTGGGGCAGAAGCTCAGTGGGTGGAAACAACCTCCTGTGATTTATAGATCTTCCACGTGACTGCTGTGCACTAAAAGGTCATTCATCAGAAGGATAAAGCTTGCCTTGCAGTCTTTCCCAAGAGTGTCTTCAGTTTGGCAGGGGTCTGTGAGGCAGTTAGTGATATGGGAGAAAGAGCCACAGTCTTGGGTCTGGAATAGTGTGTTTGTGTGAGGGTTGAAACCTTTCCGTTGCTAGTGCTAATGTTGAATATATTAATTTATTTGTGCCACATTAGGCTTTTCTTTTTATAAAATGGGATGCTTTCCCTGCTTTGCAAGGTTATAATCAGAAGACAGAACATATTATTACCAAATGTAATCATGATAAACATGATTCATCATGTTTCTCTGCTGAGGGTCCTTTAATTCTCACCACCGCTCTGCAAGTAACATTCTCTTTACAGAGCTGAGAACTCACGCCTAGATAACTAACATTCATAACATACTATAAATAGATGATCTATTAAAATTCCAATTTATAGATGAGGAAACTGAGGTAATTTGCTTAAGACCACACCACTAGAAAATAGTAGATTCAGAGGCTGGACCTGGCCTCAGCTGGGCTGCAAAGTCAATGAATGAACGGGAGTACATAAGCAGGGAATGGGAGAGAAGGCAGTGGTACTCAGTTCTGTTTAACTCCAAAGGCCAAGATGCCTTCATCTGTTCAATTAGCGTCTGTTTATTGAGTGCCGATTTTGTTTAGGGTGTTGGATAAATGCTGTTGATGTGGCCGTTGACTTCACAGAGTTTGTAGTTGAAAGACAGCATCTGTAAAAATGCCACAAAAATAATATAAATTTTTCTAATGAGGGTAAAATGGAATGATAAATGTGTTTGGAAACTGGCTGAGGCTGTGGGTAGCCCCTCAAATTACATCCTGTCCTTGGCCATCTGCTAGACTTAAACCCAGTCCTGATTTGTGTGTGTGTGTGTGTGCTTTTTAAAACAATTACACATTTACAGATAATTTGGAAATACTAGACAGAGAGTTTATTTTTCTCTGAATCATCTGCAAGTAAGTTGCCACCTCATTACCCCCAAATACTTTGGTGTGAATTTCCTGTAACAGGACATTCACCTCCTTAACTGTAATATACCACCAACATGAACAAGTTAGTATTAATACATTCTTACCATCGAATCCTCTACACCCATTTGTGTTTAAACAATTGCCCCAATGATGTCTTGTGTTATATTCAGCTGTCACAGCTCTTTAGTGGCCCTCAGTCTAGAACAATTCTACAGTCTTTTCTTGAGTTTCATGGCCTTGGCACTTCTATAGTTTACAGGCCAGTTACTTTGTAAATTCACTCTCAATCTGGGTTTTTCTCATGTCTTGGCATAACTGCACCGAGGCTATACACCTTTGACAGGGACATTAAGAAGGTAAGATGCATTTTTCTTAGTGAATCTGACTAGATGGTGCATGGTTTCAATGTCTCCTATGATTGAAGGTATTCATTCTTGTCACTTGGTTCAGATGAGGTCTTCTAGGCTTTTCTCCTGTCAATTTTCCCTCTTCTCTTTTGTAATTAGCATTTTGTGTGGAGGTACTTTGAAACTATGTAAATACCTCACTCCCCATTAAGCTTTTTAATCCGTTCTTTATTTATATTGTAATGGACTCATGGTTTCCCATTCTATTCAGGAGACTGTACTCTGCAGAGAGGCCCCTTCAATCTAGCTTCTGAGTCCCTTTGACATGTACTCATCATTCTTTTAGCAATTCCTTATTTTCCAGGACAACCAGATGTTCCAGGCTTGCCTTGAAGTTTTTCTACCCCAGCCCTGGAACAGGCATTTCTTCAAGGAGCCCTGGTTTCTATTCATGGAGAAGAGCATTTTGAAGTCAAGATTTGGTTGGGAGTTGTGCTTATTGCTATTTGAATTTTATCACTCCCAGGCCCTCACTGTGGACAGTGCCAGGACCTGTGTCTGTCTGTCTGTAATGGATTGAATGATAATCCCTCAAAGGTATCTCCATGTCTGAATTGCCCAACCTAAGATTATTACCTTACCCTGGGCTATCTGGGGTGCCCTGATGCGGTCATGCTTATCCTTGTAAGACAGACACGTGGAGGGGAACGCATAGAAATGAGGAGAAGTGACCACAAAGACAGAGACTGGAGTGATGTGGTCATGAGCCAAGGAATACCTGCAGCCACCAGAAGCTGGAAGGAGCAGAGAGGGATTATCCTGAAGAGCTTTAGGAAGAAGCCTGGCCCTGCTGGCACCTTTAGTTTGGACTTCTGGCCTCTAGAATCAATTTCTGTTGTTTTGAGCCACCTAATTTGATTGCTGCCCGTAGCCGTACCACCCTTGCATCCAATCCCCTCAGATCTCAGAAGCTAAGCAGGCTTGGGCCTGGTTAGTACTTGGATGGGAGACAACCTGGAAACACCAGGTGCTTGGGAGAAGGAGCTGGCAACCCACTCCCCTCAACCCCCCCAAAATCCAATCAGCCACTGAAAACCTTATGAATAGCAGAGAAGCACTATCAATAGTGCTTTGCCTGTTGTACACAGGGTTGCTATGAGTTGGATGCCGACTCCATGGCACCTAACCACAACAACAATCTGATTGTTACAGTGGCTCTCAGCAACTAATGTACTAACTACTTCTGAAACCACAAGTTCAGAAATTCCATGCAGATTTCTATTGGTTGAACCTGCAGTGTTCAATCCAGTTTCCCCCCTCCCCATGTTTCTGTTTTCTGACACAAAGAAACCTGGCTTCTATGATGCTTAATAGGCTGATTTATTTGATCATTCCACCTCCCAGCTCTTCTGCCATCCTCACCCCTGAGGGGCATCCTCCCCTCTCTCCTGGGGCCTTCATCCTCCCCTGGCCCTCCCAAGCTCCCTACCCCCTTCCACCACCTTACCCAAAGGCTTTACACCTGCATTGCTCCAGAAGAGACTGGCAAGGAGAAGCAGAAGGCGGCCCATCCTGGGCTGGTGCTGCCCTCCCCCACCCCTGCAGCCCTCTGCACCTTCTCTCAGCACTCTGGCCCCCTTGCACCCTTCCTTGGGCACAGCACCCTGCTGTGCTGGAAGTGGGGGCTCCCTGCAGGAGGGCGAACCAGTGTGTGTTCACAGAGCTCAGGGCCTCAGGTGAGGGAAGCTGAGGGGCGTGAACCTGAACCCCACCCCGGCTGCTATGCATCCAGGCTGGAAGCATTTCCGGCCTTTGGTTCCTGGAGTGATGTTTCAAGGCAAAAGCAACCAGGCGGAGTTGAGCTATTTTATTTCATCAAAGAAGAAGTGTGCATTCTAAATGTTAGAGGCATTTCCTGGTGGTAAAAATGAATACAAATTATCTCCTACGAGATAAGGATTGATATTCCCTGAAGAAGCCTTTAGATAAAATTTCAGGCATGGAACAAGATTAGTCCTGACAGGTGCCCAGATCTTCTAAGATCCTCATAAAAGAGCCAAAGCCTGGTGCCATGACACACACCTGTAATCACAGCCACTCCAAAGGCTGAGGCAGGAGGATTGGGAATTTGAGGCCACAGGCAGCCTGAGTTCCTTAGGGAAACCTGGCTTCAGAATAAAAAAAATAAAAATAAAAATAAAAAGGGGTTGTCAGTGCAGCTCAGTGGTAGAGCATTTGTTTAGCATGAATGAGTCATGGGTTCAAGCCCTGAGTACTACAAGGAAAAAAAAAAAAGCCCTAAAATATTCTTTGTAGTACATTGACACTTTTTGTGAAAAGAGGTTATTGTTTGAATCTGTAACATTTTGCCCAGCCCTGAAGTTCAAGGGAAGAGTGTCCACCTGCCTCAGCTTGAGTCATGTTTCCTTGTGAACCTAAGGCTGGGGAAGGGAAGTGCACAAGGACAGGTGGAATCTCTTTCTCTGGGTTTCGGTAAAGATTAGATTGGTGCACTTCTTAATAAGATTAAATGCAGTGAGAGAAGAATTAATCTTCAAAAGGAAATTGAGCTCAGATTAAGAATGGGGAATGGAAGTTGGATAATGTTTTTAAAATGATCAATGATTCTTTCAAGCTTTGAATTCAGGCATAGGGAAGAATATGGATAAAGACAAATCCTGAGTAATATTGAACTGCTGGATCAAGCACTACCTGAAATCAATAGACCCTGGAACTCTTTGGTTACACGAGCAAATAAGTCTCCCTTTATCTTCCTTTCCTTTTTTATTTCCTCTAAATTCATTTGTGTTTGGTTACCTGTAATGAGTAACCAAAACATTTCTAACTGATAAATCTCCAGAATATTCTTATGAAATTGCATGTGATTCTTTTTTCTTTTCCATAAAATTATTCATTTCTATTCATTTTAAAATCTGAGTAGCCAAGCCATTTGCATTGCTCATTTATAGTTTATGTCAGAAGACTGATCCAGTCCATAATATCACACTTTTAAATCATTTCTCTCAGATAGGTGGCATACTTCTATAATGATGTTCGAATGTACCTTTTACTGTATCCTAATAAAGCCTGCAGCCATACCACTGTGGCATCTGATCCTATTAGATCTTGGAAGCTAAGCAGGGTTGGGCCTGGTTAGTACTTGGATGGGAGACCACCTGGGAATACCAGGTGCTGTAGGCTTGGGAGAAGGACCCGGCAACCCGCTCCCAAAAAAACAGTCAGTCACTGAAAACCCTATGAATAGCAAAGAATCACTGACAATAGTGTTTCACCTGTTGTACGTAGGGTCGCCATGAGTCAGATACTGACTTGACGGCACCTAACAACAACAACAATAAAATAAAAGTAATATTACATAGGAAACTTTTTTGTCTTACAACAATTTTGAAATCAGTTTTCCAGCTGTGGAGTTTATTGTACTGAAGATGCAAAAATCTACAGACACTGGGTCTTTACATCAGCCAGGTTGGTCAGGCACCAAGTCTCACTTTCACAAGTCCTTCTTGGTTGCTATGGGGAATGGAAAGCAGACTTGGCCAGAGCTGGTCTACTCCTATCCGCATGGGAGACTAAAAAACGTAGCCCAGCTTTTTATAGTACAGACTATCATAAGGGGCTTTAGAGTAATTTATTAATTCCTAAGAATTCTGCATAGGGTAGGCCATTAGAATTATTACAATTTTTAGATTAGAAAACTAAGATTCAGAAATTCATCCCTTGTTACCCCCCTAATTTACAATCAAATCTGAATTTCTGACTTATTCTCCTTTATGATTCACATGTGCAACAACACTTGCCATTTCCAATAATATTTAAATAAAACAACAGTTTAAAAATATCCTAATAATCATAAAGCATTTGAAAAGAAAATATTTTCCATCTTGAATTTCTCATGTAGGATTTTTTCTCTCAGTTTTTATCATATGCAGAGATAATGGTAGAGGGGCAAATGTGAGAAAATAACCTAATGCCAACTCCAAGTGATTTATCAGACTCGTTGCCCATCATTAACATGGTAAGTTGTATCCTGAACCATGGCTGTGATATAATTTTGATATAATTTTTTGATATAATTTTGATATAATTTTAATGTCTTAAGAATCACTTTCTACTCTGTATTTCCCTTAAAGCACATCCATTCATTCATATTTAATTTAAAATACCTTTAGTTACATAACAATTTGTAGGTTAGAAAAATATTGGTTTACATATTAGACCTAATAAGGACAAACATTTTAATAAATCTTAGAGAAATGGTGTTTCCTACCACTTAGAATTATGACTTTCCTGGACATCCTCTTCAGTTGTGCTGTGCTAGCTGCTAGAATCACACATAAATCCTCAGATAGCAAAGGGACATAAAAATGCACTGCCATTTCATTTTTATTTTGTCCCTATTCTCATCAGTTAAACTAGGTCAGAAATTTGCAGGTCAATGATAATCATAAATTAATCTTTTAGAATCCTAAATGTGAACAGGACAGGAATCCACATTGGTCCTGAATATTCCCTGGTATGTATTGAGGGCCGACCCTTGGACAGGTTACGCTCTTGAGACTAGGAAATAGCAGCAACCAAAACAGATAAAACTCTTTACTCTCATGGAGCTTGGATTTCTCAGAAGGGAGGCAGCACTTTAACAAGATAAATTTGCAAAGTGTGTGTGGCTGTGTGGCTGTGTACATGTGGGGGTAGGTGTGTGTATATGACATGATACTGTGAGAAAAACAGAGCAAAATGGGTGGGGGGGAAGGTGCTGTTGCAGCCTTATACTGGATGATCAGAAAACAGAATGTGACATTTGAGCTCAGGATTTGATGGGAGTGAGATGAGCTCTTGGCCTAGGTCTTTAGGGCTATTTGCTGATGTCCCTGTCCTGCTCCTGGCCATGTACTAGCCCAGCTTCTCCATCCCTTGCAGAGAAACTGCTCTGGTCAATGAGGTGTGAGAGGAGGTGGGCAAGGGACAGGCTTGCCAGGGGCCCCTTTCCTCAGCCTCCAGCATCCAGGAAAGGCTCCTCAGGTCACATCTCAATCAGAATAATTTGCTCCAGAGCCAACAGGCCACCCATGGAACTTTGCTGCTTGTACCCTACTGCTCAGGGGTTTTCCTCACTGCAGGCTGATCTGTTCTGATAGGAAGAAGGAAGGGCTATCATGGAGGCCGTTGGGTGGCAGTGTGTGTGGCACCTGGGGACAGCACAGAGACAATGGGCAGCAGTGGGCTGGGTCCTTGGGACAGGTCAGAAAGGTAAGGAACATAACTTAGAGAGGGTTGGGTGGGAACCTGACGGGCAGTGTGAGGACTGTTTTTCTGAGTGACATAGGGCATCTTGGAGACTTCTGAGCAGAGGAATGCTACGACTTGCCTTTCCAAGGGCTCACTCCAGCTGCTGTGTTGTGAATAGCCCTAGGGGACAAAGGAGGAAGAAGGGGAGTGGGGAAACTTACACATGTAGCTGTACTCTGTCCCTAGTTGATAAAACAAGGGGTCGGGGAGTGGACTTGCTCATGGTGACATCCAGTGACCCACTCAGGAAATGTGTGATTCAGTACTTGTCACCGGGGGCTTTGTGGGTCTAGAGCTCCTGGTTCCTAAAGAAGGACACAGCTAGGGGCCAGCAAGAGTCCCAGTCACTTCAGTCTCCTGTGTCAAGAGACCAGCAGGAGGAAAGATGCCACTACCTCAGCAGGAGTGACTGGCCTAAGCTCCAGGAGGAAGCAGGGCTTCTAGGGGAACGGCACAAATATACTTGGCAGGTGGGGATTCTGGGGGTATCTTGTGGTTCTTCCTTGTTCAGTTTTGGTGATACACAGGCATGTTCAGCAGCTGTGGCCTGTGAAAGGCATGACAGCTAGGGGCACAGATCCTTTAGGGATAAGGGTCTAGTTCACCTCACCAAGTAAACCACCTAACCCAGTAGAGGGGCAGCCCATGGAGATCTTGAATGGTAGTCAAGGAGGGCAAAGATTAGAATCCGTCATTGCCCTACACTAGCTGCAGCAGTGCAGGCTGTTCTTTGTCCCTCTAAACTTCCTTGTGGAAGGTTCTTCAGGAAAAGATACCAGCCAGAATCCAGGAGCAGCTATTCTAAGCTGGTGGAAACCGCCGTGCAAAGCCAGAAGATCTGAGCAGCACAATGGCAGGGCTCCAGTGGCATCTGTGGTGAGCGGTCCAGAGACCCTCTTCAGTGCCTGGTCGTTCACCCAGCTACCAGGGGCATTCCACTTTGGGATTACAGTTGGGTGCCTCCCTAGGAATTGCCTTTAGTAGAAGAGAATTTCTAGGCTTGCTTAGTGTCCCCTCCCTGGTCTGCTCATATTCATTGACTGACTAATTTGGGCAGTCTAAAGTCCTGGCCCCTTGCTCCAGTCTGGGATATCTCTGCAGCACATTTTCAGGGTCAGATGCCTGAGGGATGGACTGAAGTCTCTGTTGCAAGTACATCACAGTTCAACTTCTTCCTCGGCCCAGATGTGTTCCCTCCCTTCCTGAAGCAGGAAAATAATGGCCCCCCTCAAATGTCTGCATCCTACTCTTCAGAACATGTGAACATATTGCTTATGTGGTCAATGGATCTTTGCAGATGTGATTAAATTAAAGATCTTGAGATGGGGAGATTATCCTGGCTGGGCAAACATAGTCACAAGTGTGTCAGCGAAGAGAGAAGATGACAGGCTGCTGGTTTTGGAGGCAGAGGAAGAAGCCAGGAGCCAGGAATGAAGGTCACCCCTAGAAGATGAGAAAGGCAAGAAAACAGATTCTGCTCAAGAGCTCCCAGAAAGAGTGAAGCCTGTCTGCCAGTTTTGAATTCTAATTTCGGAACTTTAAGATGGTAAGTTGTGCTGTGCTAAGCTGCTAGGTTTCAGGCAATTTGTTGCAGCAGCATAGAAAACAATACACCTTCCCTTATAGATGTTGTTTGAGAAAGGATCCCTTAATAAACTTCTAGCGTGTGAACCCTTGTTTACAGTATGACTTCAGGGACCCTGGTTTATGAAGCTCTGCTTGTGATTTGATTAAGAGAAAGAATCCTGTGGGGATAAAATCAACTTAGTGGTTAAGTGTTTGGGTTCCTCTGGATGAATGCAACTGGCCAATAGCCCACATTCGACCTTCCCCAGAGCACCCTTAATGTCAGCTTCATTTAACAAGCCGTCTCTTAGTCTTGCTGTCTTGTAGTCCAAGCCCCAAGTTGGATATTTACAACAGATTGTATCAAGTTTCATCACCTCTAGGCTTTTAGGAACTAGAAATAGTCCCTGGATCCACTCTGCTTTAGACCTGGAATTGGAGAGAGAAGAATTGTGCAAGGCCATTGAAATAATGTGCCCTCTTCCTACTTTTACTGGTAGAACTCTAACCAGAGAGTTCACCTATGTTAGTATCAGTATTTGGTACTCCCAGAAAGATTCTATGGGGGCTGCTATAGACAATCTGCAACCTGAGGACTTTGATGGTGTTAGAACCTACTTACAATTCTTTGACACTCCTCTAGTTGAAAGGTGGTAGTCTGTGTTTGCTCCCTTTACGTCGAAGAAGATTAGTGACTACCAAGAGAACATAAAGAAAGTGATACTAAATGACTTCCAAGCCTTGGTCATAAAAGACCTGTTATGGTTTAAACCCAAAAGTCATGTCTTTGAATATTTGGTCCCCAGCTGGTGTGCTGTTTGTAGAGGTTGTGGAACTTTGGGAGGAGGGAATTGTGCTTGGCCCAAGTGGGCTATGTGAGGGCAGGGCTTTGGAGGTTTTTACCCTAGACCTGTGGTTCTGGTGGTGCTCTGTTTCCTGACTGCAAATCTGATGTGAGGTTCTCTTCTACGGGCTCTGCTCTCTGCTGCTGCCATGCCTGCCCCACTGCCATTATGGACTTATCCTCTAACCATGAGCCCCCAATAAATATTTCCTCCCATAGGTTTGCTTCAGTTGGTTTCTATGCCATAGCGATGCACCATCTGATTAATACAAGGCTGTAAGTCTCTGCCAGTCCTCCGGTCCTCTTCCCCTTCCCTGTAAGAAGTTCAGTTATCTTGAGACTACCATGCTGAAGTGGCCTCTGCTCAGCAGACCCACTGAGCAAGCCTTCTTGGATTAGCTCAGATGAACCTTGAGAATGACTGCAGCCAGCTAACACCTGCCTGCAAATGTGTGGGAAACCCTGACTGAGAACTGCCCAGTCAAGCTGTTCTTATACTTCTGAGGAACAAAATTATTACCATAATTCAAAGGTTATTGGAAGCTTCTATGTTTAGGGGTATTTATTTTGTAGTAAAAGTAACCAGACCACGGATCAGAGATAGGACTTATTCTCTTTTATTGTAGGCCTGTCCCTAGAAATTGTGGTTCTTGAACAAGAATTCAAGTCAGGGGCCACATACCATGTCTAAATATTTAAAATTATAAATCAAACAAGCAAATTGTTAAATAAAATGTGTTCTATTCTCTTATCTTAAAAATATACATTGATGGTGACAAAGTAGAATTGTTGAAAAAATATAAAACATAAAGTAATTTTATTAATATTACACATCTGCTTTGTCCATGGGCTGGAAATGTTTGGGTAACTGTTTTATATTTAAGGAAGTTGTATATCCACTATGTGCCACTGTTGCAAATATTGCCCTAATTGCCAAGTGTCTCCTGAGCCAAGAGTTAGAGCATGAAGAAAAGAAGAAAGAAAGAAAGAAAGAAAGAAAGAAAGAAAGAAAGAAAGAAAGATGGAGGGAGGAAGAAAGGAAAGAAGGAAGGAAGGAAAGAAAAGAAGAAAAAGAACAAAGACTACCGTGAAGTACTTCAGCGTGTAGGAGAATTTTGGTTTGTATAACTATCCCTCAGCACAACTTTGTCAAGTTAATTCAGTTCTCTTTTCATTTTACTGAGAGCAGCCTCCTTGATCAAATCCTCCCCACACTCAAAGTAGTATTTATCTCTGACTCCAATCAATCACAAATCTTTATTAAAGTGAGACATGTTCTTCTGTTTGCTAAAGACACAGGGCAAGCAATGGAGAAGCATTTCCCAGGGGTCTGGGGAGCATTCCCCATCTGAGACGATATTTAGGGTTAAATATAATGCCATGTCAGGCTGGGATTTAGCTCAGTTGGTAGAGTACTGCGCTGCAGTCTCTGAGGTCCTGAGTTCAATTCCCAGCACCGCATAAATGGGAGAAGGACCTGGCAATCCACTCCCAAGGCAATTCCGAAACAGTCAGCCATTGAAAACCCTATGAGGCTCGCTATGAGTCGGATACCGACTCAACGGCACTTAACAACAACAACAACAACAACAACTTAATACCATGTTAGTGCTAAGTGCCTGATCCCAAGAGACTGAGCCTGCCATGACTAGACGAATGTATTCAGGTGTGTTGTTGGGTAACATCAAGTCAGATCAAACTAGCAGTGATTCTGTGTACAACAGAACAAAACACTACCCAATACTGTGCCATGCACACGATCTTTTCACATTTGAGCCCAGTGTTGTAGTCACTGTGTTTCTTCTCATTTTGAGTCATGCCACATTAGCAAAAGGAGATCCCAAGGGCTTTACTCCATTCCCATTATTAAGGTTGACTTCTCTTTGAGGAGGCAACTCTTTCTCAGTTGTCTTTTGAATGCCTTCCAACCTGAGGGCTCATTTTCTGGCATTGTATTTGAGAGTGTTTCTTGGCTATTGATAGGGTTTTCAATGGCTAATAGTTTCAGGAATGGGCTTCCAGGTCCTCCTCCATAGTCTGTCTTAGTGTGGAAGCTCAGCTGAAATCTGTCCACCATGGGTGCCCCTCCCCCGCCCCGGTATCTAACACTGGTGGCATAGCTTTCGGCCTCGCAGCAACATGTAAGCACCACAACACAAGCTGACAGACACGAAGGGGTTAAGTGTGCTGTTATTCTTCTTGTTGTTGTTGTTTTCAGAAACTTTTAAAGCATGGGACCCAGGCCACCTCCACTGCTTTTTTTTTATCAGGGCAGTGCTACTTCACTGTTCCATACATAGCAACAGATGTCTGGCAAACAGTGATGGGAATCTCACTACAGGGGCTTATCTACATCTAACCCCCAAATTACCAATAACACAAAGATGTAAAGAAGAGGCTGCAAAGTCACTGTTTCTGTGACTTGAATTCAGTCATTGTTTTCATTCATTCATTTATTCAGCCCTTATGGTGTGCTAGAGGCTGCCTTCAGCATAGTAGTGAGGAATACAGAGAGTTCTGTTTTCAGAGAGCTCACCTCTTATTGGGAGAAGACCAAAGGTGCACATATAAACACATCAGTTGTTGTTAGGTGCCATATTGGTAAGATAATTTAATATAGCAATAAATGTTATGAAGAAAGTAAAACAGGAAATGGGATTGTGTGGATGACTTCAGCTGTGAGGGTCAGAGAAGAGCTCTCTTGAGTAGATGATATTTGGGATGAGACCCCAAAGAAGCACTGGAGGTAACAAAGCAAACATCAGGCAGATTAGCTCACTAGGTTTCCTGCTATTAGAGTGTAAAGCAGAACTATTCTTTAAACTTCAGCCTGATGGAATTCTTTTCTGAAACGCTTTGGCCTACTTTCTTGATAAGGTGAATTGTGTAACAAATATAAAATCCTTCATACTTCTGGATCTTTCAACAACTTGATGGTCTATGCCCAGAATACAGATGTAGAACCCATTATAATTAGGCCCAGTGTGGCCTGAGTCCAGAATATGCCCTACAAAAAGCCTTGTGTTAATAGGATTTTTATATCAGCTGGTTTTCTGCTTCTCTCTCTTAAATAACAGCAAAGTAATAAAAAAGTAAAATGAATTTTTTCTATAACTTATTTTATGAAAGATTTAATTTAACCAGGTAGGTTTTAAAAAAGAATCAACATAGAATGTGATTCTTGGAAAATAATTTTAAAATTCCAGTTCTATAAATACATGATTTTTAATAGAAGGATTTCTCAAGTTGTAACTTTTTGGTCAGCCAATGTACTTCATAAGCTGAGATACAGGGCAAATATCAACTGTTTCAATTTAAAAGAGGGCTATTTACTAGTAGATTTGAAGAAAAATATGCTTTCATGATTTGGGATTTTTTCTAAGTCATAATTATTTTATTTATATAATAGAATCAACCTAAGAATTGTTTGTTCTTTCAATATATTTTAACTATAAAGGAATGATTAGATTTTGTTATCAATTATACAGTAACATTTATTGGGTTAGATAGCACACAAACTGACTTATATATTTCATTTCACGTAATTGATATAATACTTGCATGGACTGGTGTAGAGTATTATTAATAACTTTGATTTCACATTTGGGAAAATAAACACAGAAAATTTGAGCATCTTGTCCAAAGTCACACAGTGGGAAAAAGTGGGACAGGAATTGGACTTGTGCAGTCACTTAATACTTGAGGTTAGGACCATAATTTTCTAGAAATTTAGTACTTTCAAAATTTATTATTCTTTATAATACTGTCACAATTACATTCCTATTCTCTCTCTATATATATATATGTTGTTGTTGTTAGGTGCCATCAAGTCGGTGTCCGACTCATACCCTCCCTATGTACAACAGGGGAGACACTATTATCAGCGCTTCTCTGCTATTCATAGGGCTTTCAATGGCAGATTGATTTTCGAGAGTGGGTTGCCGGGTCCTTCTCCCAAGCCTACAAGTATAAGTATCTGATGTTCTCAGCCAATCTCCCATCCAAGTACTAACCCGGCCTGACCTTGCTTAGCTTCCAACTTCCAAGATCTGATGGGATTGGATGCCACAGAGCTATAGCAGCAGATATATATCTCCAGGGACTTGAACATAATTTGCAAATGCCGCACTATGGGCTACACCCCCAGCCCAATTTTATTTATTTATTTTTTATTTTGAGATAGGGTCTTGCTAAACTGCATAGGCTGCATCTATACTCAAACTTATGACCCTCTTTCCTCAGCCTCTCTAGTCACTAGGATTACAGGTGTATGCCACTGTGTCTGGCTTCTTTGCCCAAAACTAACTTGAAATGTATTTCATCCTTTACAGTTTATAACGCAATTTTTAACTGCAGAAATTCAGCATAGTTTATCAAAATATTTTTGTAAAATAAAATAAAATCTTATTCTAAAGTGCAAGTATGTATATAAAGAAAATGGTGAAGCATAAAAAATATGATCTTAGCCTTTTTAAGAAGCCTCCATCAGTAAAACCCAATTTAAAGATTTTTGTTTCCAAACAATTTAAACAATCTCTCTCCATATGTACATCACACACACACACACACACACACACACACACACACACACACATATCATGTTAACTCTAGCACAATTTCAAAAAGTCAAACTATACAAAACTGAATTCAAATATAAAAGCTACATATATGTCATATGTATTATGTATCTGTGCAGATTTATAGTGCATCCACTTCAGTGTAGTGTGATTCAGAACAGATTGCTCTGCCACATAACAGGAAATGTCCATAACTAATCTTAGAGTAATAAAGATCTTATAAAATAACTATTAAAGAATTACTTCTAAACTCTCCTATGTGATCTGGAAACTGCCTTCTCTTCCTAACTCTAAAATGAATCACGTTCTGTGAAATCTGATGTTAAATCTTTAAGTGGTTTATTAAACTTTGGGCATTTTAATTAAGACCCTTCCCTTAAATTTGCTCTCCTGTGACATTTTTTCTTCTTTCTCTAAATTCATATCCTAAATGTTTCAGGCACTAAAATTCCACTAAATTCCTCTAAAATTCCATACTACATCAGTGGTATTGTTATGGTGGCTTCCTTCCTTCAAGTGGACATTGTGAGGTCTCATAAACAAGTAAAAAAAAAGCAGAACATCTCTAAAAGAACAAGATGACTTCATAAGTATATATTTTATATTGTAATTCTTCTGTTCTTAAAATACTATTAGGAACTC
This sequence comes from Pedetes capensis, assembly GCA_007922755.1. Classification (NCBI taxonomy): domain Eukaryota; kingdom Metazoa; phylum Chordata; class Mammalia; order Rodentia; family Pedetidae; genus Pedetes; species Pedetes capensis. Next base: position 75,249 of record VMDO01005150.1, read on the forward strand.
ACCACACTCAGGGTTTTAGAGCCTAAACAAATTACACACACACACACACACACACACACACACACACACACACACACACACACACACACACATTTTTTTTTCAATACAGGGAAGGTGAACCCAGTACCTTGCACATGCTAGGCAAGTGCTCTGCCACGGAGCTGCACCCCTAGCATCTCTTTATTTTTTATTTTGAGACAGGATCTTGCTGTGTACAGGCTGCCTCTGGTCTCAAACTTGTAATCCTCTTCCCTCAATCTCCTGAGCACTTGGGATTATAGGCCTATGTCACTGCACCAGGCTTCAAAATATTTTTCTCTTATTTTTATTTTATGGGACATAGTAAAACTCAGAATGTAGTCAAGGGGACAAAAGTCAGTCCTTTGAGACTGCAGAATTAAAAAGAAAATCTTGTTAAATATTATATGGGTGACTTAATCCATTGGGCAAGGACATCTTTTTCAGCAGGTTTCTTTACACTGATATCATTTTCCAAGTATTTATATGATCTTATCTTGGCATCAACAGCATTAGATATAGCATTATTATGATTATTATAAAAATGTGACAGTATTCAGAAGAGATATTTTAACATTGCTACTTCCTTGAGATGCTTTTGGTGCTTAGAAGACTTTGCAAATCAATATTCTCATTTTAGAATGAAACAAATTGAAGCTGAGAGAGAACCCAGATAACTTGTCTGGAGGCACACGGTGGCAGCAAGATTAGAACCATGTTTTCTGTCTGCTGATACTTGGATTTGTCACTCTATGCCACTGTGCCTGGCTTCCAATAAGGGGTTTTTATTTATTAAGTTTTAAAATAATAAAACCACATCTTAAACAAAAGTAGAATTTTGAAAGCCAACATCAGTTTTCCTTTTCCCCCATAGTAACACATGTTCCTTATTAGGAATATATCTCCATCTACCTGTTGATGGTGAGTCAAATTTTCATGCTTTGCTTCAATTCTTGCATGTAGAAGGATTAATAAAAAACATGGTATGGCATAATTGTTAAACATACAAACTTTAAAAATTTTAAGAATGTTGCTATTCTGAATGTTGATGCTGGTCCACCTCCTGGGAACACAGTGGTGCAGAGGTTTCTGGAGACCTTCAGGGTCCCACACACGTCCCAGGTGCAGGCTCCTGAGGGGTTGTGCACGTGTTCGTTGTGCAGCCCACAGCCTATTCAGCCTGCCCACAAGTGTGGTCTTCGTGTACTCCTCCACACTGGACTAAGGTTTAATTATTTTCCTTATGTACCTGCTTACTATTTTAATTTTTGAAATCCATATGATTAAACGATTATAACTGGGTATGCTCGGCCCCCAACAACCTACATCCTCCCCATTTACCCATCGATGTGGATGAAAAAATACTGCACTTACATGTCTGGATGGATTATGTTTACAGAAACAATTCATAGATGAGGGAATGCAAGTTAAAATAGATATACATATGACTTATGTTTGTAGGTTTTTAGAAGTCTTAGAGGCCTAGATATACTTACTGTGGACCATATTTAAGAAATGTTGATTGAAGAGGTAGACACTAAAACAATGAGGTCCTACTTCATCCACAGGAAAGACCAATGACAAAGAATGAAAGGGCATGCTCTCTTCTTCTGCCCATCTCTTCTGTCATTTCAAAACATTAAATATTTAAGACATTCAACTAAAAACATTATTACACATTTATAATGTCCAAGTAAGCTAATATATGATAGCAGTAGACATTAGTCTTCGTGTTATAATGTGCTGTGTAGCATAAAAAACTAAGCAAATTCAGGATCTACAAGGATCATATGTCTACCTAATATTACATGCTTAACACTAATCAGTGGAAACCAGTTATCATGTTTAATACAAATAAAATCAGCTCATTGTTGAATTTTCTTCCTTCTTTCCTTCCTTCCTTCCTTTCCTTCCTTCCTTTTATACTTGGGGATGAACCCAGGGCCTCATGCTGGCTAGCCAAATGCTTCACGACTAGGCTGAACCTGCAGGCCCTTTTAAAACTGATCATTTTGAGACAATGTCTTGCTCAGTTATGCAGGCTGGCTTTGGGCTTGAACCTGAGATTCTCATGTATCAGCCTCCTGAGCAGCTGGAATTGCAGGCGTGCACCATGGTGTCAGGCTGAATTTTCATTTTCTATCTGTCACTGTAAACTTTGCATGTTTCTTCTCTGCAAAATTGCTAAGACCCAAACAGACAAGTAAAAAAAAAAAAAAAGTTAAGAGTGCCATCAGCACAAACTATAGAATTCCTAATAATATATTGATAAGGAATTAGAAGTTGGAAATGAAATTTACTATAGCTAAATGTTTCATGGGTCTCTGTAGAACCCGAGAGACACCGGCAGCCGGGTGCTGGAAGGCACAGTTGTGCTTCATTAGTTCTGAGGAGCTGCTCACCTGTATGACATTGGCTGGAGGCACCACCTGCTGCTTATTCGGTGCCGTTTACTAACATTGCTCCTGTAATAGGATCCCAGATTGAGTATTGCTGTCAACTGGCTTGAATACAAATTGTTGGTTTTGTGGTGAAGGTGGGGATTATGGTTAACCCCAAAGCAAACATCTTGAAAGATCATCTAATGGAGAAATGAAATTCTTTTTATCAAATATAATTCATTACAGGAAAGATCCCAGTAACTGTGAGATACCACAACCACTTGCCACATCATTTTAAGATCTGCATTGATGTAGCTTTAAGTTTATTATGTTTTCATTGAATCTATTTTTTTCTTCTTAAAGATATCTCCCAATACACACACAATTGGACTCTATGCTTACCAGTGCCTATATTATTATTCTGTAAAGAATAAACGAGGCCTTTCAACAGCCACAAGAATCCTTTTAAACCAATAACTACTTGCAAAGGTGCACTAACTTATCAGTAATTGCATATATTACCTCAACTGTAAGACTAACTAGATACTAGAGACAACTGGAGGACCCTGAGATGTATATAATAGAGAGAGGAAAGAAAGAAGAGAAAAAAAGAAAAGAAAGCGAAAATTTGCACTCACAAAAGTATGTGAATTTCCTATTTAGATTTCAGTCAAGATAATGCATGATTGGATAACTAATTAATTTCTCCACTGATCGGTAAGAGTATATATTATGCAATGTTCTTATGGTGAAAAGAAAATGGGCTTTATCAGTCCCATTTTTGAAGTTTCCATTTCATCCTATCACAGTCACTCAACCTCTTTTGCCTTAAAAATGACTTGAGAAAGAAGAATCTGTGTTGTGATTCAGATTATCAAATTTGTAGATGCAGGAAAAGGAGTGTTGCTCAGATTGGGTAAGCAAATAGAATTTTTTCAAAGGAAGACAGGGGAGCCAGCCCTGCAAATAAGTGGCTACATTCCTGGTCCTTTGCAGCAAGTCTTCTCTTCTGACTCATCCTTACTGTACTGTAAAGGCAAGGGAAACTTACACAGTCACCTTCACCTCTCAGTACCTTGGCTAAAAGTCTCAGGAGAATAAAGATATCATAATGGAAAACGAATTTTATAATTTTGTGTTTGTATTCTAAGTTGTGCAACTAGGCTTTTCAGTCAAACATTTCCTCATACAAACAATCCTCAGAAACAAGGTCTTTTCATGACCCAGATTGATTTGTCTTATAATTAAGTCTCAAAATATTTAATATACTTTGAACAAAATCTCTGAGAATAAAAATCTGTAGCCAATAACTAAGTAATGAATGTCTTGAATTTTAATCACATTCTGAATATTTATCATCTTTTAAATAAATGCCAAAACAAATGTTTAAGTTATGAAGCAAGAAAACATTAAAGAGTTTTTAGTTGAACTATATTAGTGAATCAATGCACATACATATTCTCCCCACAGCCAAACTTAGTTATTTTTTGAAACTATCTTTTGGTTAAACCTCTACTTTCCAAATATTATGTTTCTTTTGTGTTTAGGTATTATTTTCCAGAAATAGATTTGAAGTGTTTTAATTGCTGCCAATTGTATCTGAAAGAAGTTGAAATCATGTAGCTTATTTTTGGCAAGCAGAATCAAGATTACCACAGAGCGATCTATAATGTAAAGCCAATAGTATAAATTTTCATCTTCAGCAGGATGAAATCCCTTAAAGTAGGTTAGGAATTTGCTGTATGCATTTAACTTCTGAATTGGAGGTTTATGTGGCAGTTGAGTGATTAATCATTAATCTCAGTGAATGCCAATTTTCTACTCATTACAAGTATTTTTGCAACTCAAATGGAAAAGATTTCTGATTTAAGCACTTGTCTGCTCTAAAACTCTTCAGTTGGGTAAGCTTATTCACTTCCAGTTTTAATTCACAAGTGGGTCAAACAGAATATCAATTTTTGAGTCCCAGTGTAAGAGCTCAGGTTATGGTAAACTTGATGAGAATCAATACCATGTAGACCAGAAAGATATTTTATTACATGTATTTTAAACAAAGTTCAAATGAACATGAAAGTTCTGGAACATATATTTTTTTGCAATCTGTATTTCATGTTTTCTGATGTGCTCATTGCTGAGCAAAACATTTCTAGTTACTCAAAGGAAAAAAATTGTTATTCATTTTGGTAAATACATAGTACAGTAACTCTCTTACACAGAAACATTATGAAACTATCTCTAGAACTTGAAAATATTGTAGTAAATACCTTTCCAAACAATGTTTAAATAATCTGGGAAGTAAGCAGACACAGCTCATCAGACTTCTGTTCATCCTAGACTACTTCCCTTCCGGAATGATTTAAGAGGCTCATTCTAGAAATACTCATAGCACACACGTTCTATAGAGGCTTGGACCTTGAGTGTTTTATATTCTACATGGAGCTTCATTAGACCATGTAATTTTATGACCAAATATCTTTCAGAAAGATTATAATTTTAAAGAAGAGCCTGAAATTATTGTGCTGCCTAATTTAAATGACATTTTTTTGCTAAATTTATTCAATTTAAAACTTGAATGACTCAATATTGAGAATTTGGATATGGTCTGGTTTCTAGAGGTAATTATTTTAGCCATCCCAGGAGTGATTTACTAATCTTTTGTACAAATTAGATATAGCTCCTATGTAGATTTTGATTTGGTTATTTGGTCCAACAAATCCATCCTTCCTTCAATCCTTCCTTCCTTCCTTCCTTCCTTCCATCCTCTCTCTCTCTCTCTCTCTCTCTCTCTCTCTCTCTCTGTGTGTGTGTGTGTGTGTGGTGCTGAGGGTTGAACCCAGGGCCTTGCACTTGCATGCTTTACAAGTGCTGGACCACTGAGTTGCACACCCGGCCCATTTTTTTACCTTTTTGAGACAGGGTCTTGCTAACTTATGCAGACTACCTCTGGTCTCAAACTTGTGATCCTCCTGCCTCCGCCTCCTGAGCTGCTGGGATTACAGGTGTGTGCCACCACGCCCAGCTGGTCCAACAAATTTCTTATCAATGACTGTTATGCTGAGCATTTAAATTTTGAATTTAGGTAATAATATGAAGAATTAAATGGTGACATGGGTCTCTTGGAATTGCTGGTGTTTCTATTTTCATTTAACATTTTCATATAGTGCTTAAATTTTTAAAAAGTATTAGTTGGATTATCTTTTTTTCAGTGGATTCAAGTTCAGCTCTGAGGGTTTTTCACTGTATCAAAATATGTACCTAGGTAAGTACCTCTCAGATAAAGGTGGAGTAAATATGTGAAAATTTGGCCACTGACTGCTTGTTGTAATAGCATGCTGAGTTCTCAAAATTAAAATTAATATCACTTTCAAAGATTGATACATAGTTCTGGTAAAGCAATTTGTGAGACCATTATGTGTGTGCGCTACCCCTTCAATTACAAGTGAATAATGGCTAACTTGATGACCAAACTGAGCACTATAATATAAAAGATGATATAAAGAATACATTTAAGTTTTCAATTCTTAAGTCATTTCTTTCTATGCAACAATATTTACATAAGTTGTTGTTGGGTGCTGTTGAGTAGGTGTCTGACTCATATCGACCCTATGTACAACAGGTGAAACACTATTGATAGTGCTTCTCTGCTATTCATAGGGTTTTCAATGGCTGATTGTTTTTTTTGGGGGGGAGTAGGTTGCCAGGTCCTTCTCCCATGCCTTATAGCACCTGGTGTTCCCAGGTGGTCTCCCATCCAAGTACTAACCAGGTCCAACCCTGCTTAGCTTCTGAGATCTGACAGAATCAAATGCCACAGTGGTACAGCTGCAGGCTTTACATAAGTAGACAATGCTAAATTCCTTTACGTAACTGATACTAGTTTACATAATACAGTATATCTATATGATTACTGGTAATTTTATTGGAAGCACATTTAAAAGCAACTTTTTTTCTTTTTTTATTACTAGCAAAAATTGTGTATGATGCAGAGACAAAGTTTTGTGAGGAAAATGTGAGGTGGTTGTTCACTAGACATACTGCTATAGCCAAGCAGAACCCAACATTACATCAAGGAAAGCTATGCAAACTGAATGAGATAACTAAACATTCACATGTACAATATCTTTTGTCTATAGAATTTTCTAAAAAGCTATTTGGACTATTTGTGTAGGGAATAAAATTCTAGAATTTCTTTCATTTAATTTTTATCACTGTTGATGTAAAGTGTTTCTTTAAGGCTACACTGAATTATGAGAATAAACACTTGATTACTCTGATTGCTTGGTGGCTGGGTATGCAGATACCTCCCCTTTTCCTTTCATTTTGGATGTGAGTGTTTATTATCTCATTCATCACAAAAAATTAAGTAGATTCTGCTGGCTTTTATTTATCTGTGCAGTCCTACCCTGGACTAGTGTAATATTTCCACCACTAAAAATCATTTTCCACAATTAGAAATAGTTTAAGTAACTGCCAGAAAAGTTCTTGGTTATAGGACTTCCACCTGTTTAAGCTCCATCAGTTGCCTTGTTACCTATCCTCTGGACCCCAGAAATCCAGACACTTTGCTAAAATCACTCAACAAGATACTTGAGGTAACCTTTGGCTCAGACTATCTGGCTGGTGGGGTCTATAATACTTTTTTTCTACTCATAATGTACAAATGTGCTGCATCACTGAACTATAATATTCCATTTGGGTCAAAGTTATAATAAGTTATACAGACCCATCATTTAAAAATGTATTGGGAGGTAAAAAACTGATTTATGTATTTCCATTGATAGCTAAGGATGAATCTTTAATCCAATTATAGATCTTCCTCTTCCTATATTCTTATACTTCAATGGAATAGTATGCAGAATGTGCCTCAGAACCTTATTTAGGCAAATGTTCATGGTGAACTGAGACAACCATCTGGACAGTTCATCAGAAAGATGAAATTGAGAAGCATAGTATTGCAGGAATTATCTGCATAAATGCTTCAGATTTTCAAATTATGTGTAATTCTTGTAATAAAATCCTAAAACTTTATCCATTAACGATATTTATTTGCTAATAATAATCATTATTTTTTGGCATTCTAAGTTTAGTTATCTGATCATATGGAGCCAGCCACTCATCATAGCCTTTTCTTAAATGCATAGAATCCTTTGTTATTACAAAGAATTTTATATAAGGTAAAATGTTTAATTCAATTATATAGACATATGTTCACATTAGTTATATTTTGACTTGCCATTCCAAAAACATGTATTCTGTCTTCATACAAGCACTTTCATTTCATTTTCCAATAAGTATTTGAAGTAGAGGCTAAAAACGAAAGGATAGAAATGCTGTAAATGAAATGCTGTATTTTTATAAATTAAATGTGAAAACATGTGCCAGATTAAGGGACATTTATGTACATCTTTATGGCAACTTTTCCCATTACATGAATAGCTAAAGTACTTTTACAAAAACATTGTGATAAATCCACTTGAGAATAAATGTAATAATGTGCATGTGCACACACACACACACACACACACACACACACAGATGCTAAATTTACACCATGATAATGGCGGCCATTATCAAATTAAGAAGAGTAGATTACTAAGAGTTGTCCCAGATTCCAATTATATTTATACATAAATTGTGCATTTATAAAATCCTTACAAATAATTCTATTTTTCCAGGAAGACATTATAGCTTACAACTTAACACATATAGTAAGAAAACATCTTAAATTCCTAAAATCACAATTAGATAAATTAAACAATTCAATAAGTGAATGGCTATCATCATGAGTAAAGAATTCTATTTATAAAGGCTTCTCCATTTTTCATGTTTGAACCAAGAGCATGTCCTTTAAATTGTTTGTTCTAATGTATATTTTATAAATTTTTAAGTATCTTAATGCAAGAAAAGGAAAGCATTTTGAAATATAATCTGGTAGAAAGTCATACATGCACTTTAAACTGGTTTATATTAAGAAAATCTCTAAGATATTGTGAAATTTCAAGTAGGTTTGTTGTCAAGTTATATAAACTGGACAGATTATTTGAATTGTTGTTTTCTGATAAACAGATGGTTAGTTACATTTAACTGAGCCACTTTACCAAGACGTGATGGAAATTTAGTCAACTACATTGTATTGTGTTCTGGGAGCACTGTGAAGAATGAAAATTTCACTCATAGGCAATGTACTGCAGCCACTTTGTGCAAAAGAGAAATTGGGATAGTTTTACTGTTAACTAGGAACAAATCCCTTATATAATTTTTTCTGGGAATATTAATACTTGCTTTTTATGTTAAATAGAATCACTCATTTTTTAAAATGAAGTGCTAATGTTTTAGAAGGAGATCAAAACATTTCAATGATTGTGATAATCAAAATGAGTCTGACAGTTATCCTGATAATACTCAGTAAACTTATAAAAAGGGAACAGACGAACTATAATTGTATACAACCAGTTCCACTTTAAAACTTATATCCTCATATATATATATATATATATATATATATATATATATATGTCACTGTATTTCATTTTTAAGGACATGGACAGCAAATATATTCACACTTAAGCTTCTTACAGAAACTATTTTTCAACTCAGGGAAAGCAATTATACTAAGTTAACAGGGGAAACTTAACAGAGAAATTCTCCTTGGGAGACTTAATTCACCTGAGGATTTCTCTTCAGAACACAGAAAAGTAATTAAAGAGATCTCAGGTGGGGTTTTCATCTATAGGTCATTCCTTTTGGTCTGGATCACAGTTCGTGGGTAAGGTTAATGCTGTTGGTAAAATAATGCCAATTCAATTTCTTATAAACAAATGTGTACATCAGAAAACTATAATTACTGCATGTTTCCTGGAAAGATCAGGGAAGTGACCAAAAATTAAATCTTTTATGTCCTTATCTTTAGATACAGTGCCATCATAAGAAAGCCTAATTGGATAAGCTAACACAGGTATGTCAAATCTCAACTTAGGAGACTCAATTTGCTTGTGTTATATTACTTTCTTCATCCCAATTCACTTTTATCAGCTATTTTACCATTGAAATGAAAAAGTCAAAAGAAAGAATTGTTTAATATTTATCAGTAGTGTTATAAAATAACATGAATCATAGTAGGAGACTTTTTTGAGCAAACTTCATGCTACCATCTCCAACACATGCACACAGGTACATACACACATTTAGTATGCAAAATCAAAGTGTGTGAACAGTGGTTCATCACTCTTACTTTTCCAATATTTCTCGAGGTATGGTTCACAGACCAAGGGAGACTCTTATGAATGTTTAAGATTGGGTACCACTGCTTTAAGTAAACAGACTTCTGCTCCTCATGGCAAATAAGAAACTTATTCCACCAGGAGGGAAATATACAAATAAAATTAATCTACTTCTTTGAAAACACATGACAACTTCCTCCACCCCCTGTACTGGCCTTCTTCCTACACTGTCTATCCATAATTTGCTTGTGTCAACTGATGTTTTCAAGTAAAGAGAATTATAGTACATAAAATTTTTAAAAAGGGAAAACCAATATCAAAATACTATAATGCATTCCAACGTTAAGTAGCTATGATTTGTGGCACTGCTTATAATTAACAGTAATAGTCAGGAAATGAAAATTGAAACTTTTTTCCCTGGGAAAACCATTTAGTATTATGTATTATACGGAGATGAAAGTGGGAAGGGCTGAGAAGGTAAAACTGTTCAATTTGTATCCTATCCTCTAGAGGATGCAGGGACTGGGAAGGAGGTTTGGAGAAAGCCAGGTAAGAAGCTAATCCAGGTTTTAGAGTATTAAGGACTGTGGAAAAGCCCCCTGTTGAGGGGGCACTTCTGAATGCTTTGCTGTGTATTCTGAGAATGATATGATGAAGAAAAGGTATAGACAGATTGTGGGCCTTACTCAAGCCCCACACTAAATTTATTTATTTTCACTTGCTGTCTTTTAAACTAAAGAAGGAGTGTTAACTGACTGACTCTATGAAATGCAATGGAGGTCAAGGTTTTTTCTTCTTTTTTTAAAAGAGAATCATAAAAAGAGAAATGGAAGATGTTTCTATTTTATTCCTAGGGGAAAAGGTGTGTCTGGGTACTTTCTATGGCTGCAGGGACAGAATTGATTTGTCAGTCTTTTGGCAATAGAGAAATCTTAACCTCAGATTCTTAGCTATGAAACTCTTATTCATCAACAACTGAGACTAAACTGGAACACTTTCAAAGGAGCACTGATTCATCCATCAATTGTATGGTATTACCAGATCAATGGCACTCCACAGCCTTTGTTACCACGGGCAACTTTGCTGTAAGAAAGACATCTGGTTAAGAATCATACATAGCTTAGAAAGAACAACATGTATTTTCAACTGCAGTGAGTTTGGCAGAATACAAAGCAGAGTTAACAGGAATTTGTTTTCATCTACTAATTTTCACATTTTACATGTGTGCTTCATGTTCAGTGTAGACAAGAATTGCTCATATTATTACTGTGAGGTGCAATGTGTAAAAATAACCATGGGAACAGGTGGCACATATCAAGACCAACATAAATGCACTGATAAAGATGGAAAACATAAGAGAAAATATTAAATGTTCTTATTATAAGAAAAATAATGAGGCTGAAATGATTCAAAATCTAAACAAAAATTATTATACAGCTACTATCCTCCATTTCGTACATGAGAAAATTATTTGGAGATAAAATCTAAGCATTTTATATTGTAGTTTTCTTGAATGTAATTTTCTCATTAAAAATTACTTTTCAACTATTTCAGGAATTATCTGAAATAGCTATTTTTAATCTGGGTTCCAAAAAAGAAAAAGAAATAAACACTTATGATTGCTACATCTTGAAAACAAACACATTTTACCTTTTTGGCCAAACAGATCAGAAATAATAGGGCCTATGATGCCATTCATATTCTAGAATTCCCCTCAAAATATAGGCAAGTAAAATCAGGTTCAAGATTGTTTGTGATAACAGCACCTTCTCAGAAGGCAAATAAAAGGAATTCAAGATCAGTAACAATGGAGAAAAGAGTCAACAAAATATTTTAAAATTCCAGAATTATAAAATTAAGCTTAATCAAAGGAATATCAATTTTTGTACAATTGTCAAAAACGTGAAAGTTATAATTGTTCTTGGTAAATTCAGGTGTCTGCACAAAGAACCATCTTTGGGTCACATGGCTTGAGGTAAAGACCTTTTAACCTGACTTGTTCATGAGGTCTCTGCATCTTGACAGCATGAACCTACTCTGTGGTACACAGTTCTGGGCTCCTAACACTATGTGCAATTAATTATGAATCATTTTATTATAGTTTAAACCAGCAACATAAATTTAATTCACCTTTATTTTCCTTACCAGTTTTTCCCAGCATCCCTGTCATGTACAACCAAAAATTTATTTTCAGAAAGAATAAATCATTATGGAATTGAGAGGAATAAGTCATCTGTAACCAAGAACTAGCAAATATACTGGCAAATTTTCACTTACAGACCCTAAACCTGAGGAAAGAGAAAATTCCTCTCTTGCGAGATTAAACAATGCTTTCCAAAGTCTCTGGAGTTTGGGTATATGATTGGTATGTATCAGTGGTTATTTATATCACAATTGTAACAGAAAGAATCACCACATTATCTTTTAGCGTGTAAATTTAGAGTCTTCATCCTTTTCTATGATTTTGGAGTTTGTATGTATAATTAAACACAATCCAAAACATCTGGAAAGTGTCACAGAGTAAGGTGCTTTTACAAGAGAAGTAATTAAAAAAATATCTCCTCATTCCCTTTTGAACTATCAGTCACATAATGTAGATTTAGTCTACTGAGGCCAATGACCAGGTGAAGCAGTTACTACAGATGATTTGTTTTAGAATGCACACCTTCTGTCCCAGGAATAGAGCAGGTGATCTGCTGCCAGTGAGTAGGGACACGAGAAGGGACCAGTACCAGTCAATTCTCCTCTGGAAAGCAAGTTACTGGGCTAGGAAAACCAACCCCACTACTGAAGCCCTTGTGTCGAATAACTCTTTTCTCCCTTGTGCTGAAAGCCTCAATCATTTCAATGTGTCTGCTTGTAATGTCTGTACGGATATATTCACAGAAGTCTGAATAAAAATCAGATACCAATTCACATGGGTATGCTATTAACAGTTTACCTCTAGTATGCCTGGTGAGAAGCAACAAATTCAAGCAAATGGTTTTGTTATCACTTTTGGGCTTTATCATGTCAAAGACAAAACATGTTGATAGAAATCTGATGGCCCCTGTCTCTTTATTGCTATGGTCTGAGTAATCCGAGCTACTTAATGATTTCTGTATCATCTAGGACAAACAAAGCAAGAGCTCCATTTAAAGCAGTTATTGCAGAAATATACTGTGTGAGGCCCCAGATAAACTTTTGTTGATTTGAAATGATTTTCTTAAATAAAAAGTACAAAAATACTTTTCACTGAAGGTAACTGAGAAATTGTTTGGTTTGACACAGGATTAAAACACACTTGCTTCCATTTCTTGAGACAGTACACTTTTGTATTCACAGGATAACTTGCATCAGACACAATTTAATGAAAGCTCTCAAATAAGCAATTTTATTCCTATCCATGATTGCAGACATTTACAAAACCATAACATCTGAGTTCACCTTAAAAAATAACTTATATAAAGCAGTGATATACACAGCACAAAATAGTTCAGGGAGGGGGCAGGAGCAACTTTTAATAATTAAAATGTAAACGTGAAAAAAAGGATGGAAAAAAGTCCCTACTTATTTCTACTTAAGATGTCATGTGATATTTTACAATGTCCTGTGGGTCAATGCATGTATGTGTATATGTCTGTATAACATCCACATATACGATACATTCTCTTTCCCACACATATACATACACAGATAATTATTTTGTAGTTCAGTTGAGGGCAATTCTAATGTGCCGCTCCGTACAGTTGTCTGAATCACGTTTGGACCCGCTTTCTTCACAAAATAGGGGAGAGAGCAGGAAATAAAAAGGTTGGTTTGGTGTGACTGAGATTCCTTTGTTTAACTGTACACTGTGATGAATAATTTTCTTCCGTAGTAGTTCTGTGAAGGGCTGACTCACTGTGGTTTTCATGAGGAGATTTGGTAATGGATCACACGCTCATTGTCATGCTAGGGGAGTACTAGAAGGAAAGAAGAATTCATATTTTAACAGCAATTATTTCACAGACCTTTAAGGTTCTACTTGGTACAACAGCAGAAGTGGTAAATTTTAATTTATCATCTTTTATGTCCAAGCTTTTAACTGCATATGACACAAAAATAAGAAACTAAAAAGAGTAAGTTTATATAGACTTCACTTAGTTCTGAAAATTTTAATATTTCCTCCGGAAAGCAACCAGTCTGATTCTCTCCCTGGACCCTGGAGGCTGATAACTATCTGGTCCCTCAGCCTTTCCTTTCCAGATTTATGTTTTGTAGACACTTGCAATACTTTGGACAATGTCAATCCAAAGCTGGATAACAATGAAATAAGCACAGGGACTAGCCTGTGCTATGCATGGCTGTGTAAACAGGGGACTCACCTCACATCTCTCCACTTTAGTTTCCTCACCTAAAAATGGGTTTAATAAATGTATCTGAGTTTTGGGAGGGTTTTAAATGAAAATTCCTTAAAACTATGTTTGTTGTTGTTAGGTCCCATTGAGTTGGGCCTAACTCATAGTGACCCTATGTACAACAGATGAAACACTACCCAACACTGTGCCATGCCTGGCACCATGGCAGTGCTTCTCTGCTATTCATTGGGTTTTTAGTGGCTGATTGTTTTGGGAGTGGGCTGCCAGGTCCTTTTCCCAAGTCTATAGCACTTGGTATTCCCAAGTGGTCTCCCATCCAAGTACCAACCAGGTCTGACCCTGCTTAGCTTCCAAGATCTGATGAGATTGGATGCCAGGGTGATATGGCTGTAGACTAAAACCATGTAACTTACTGTATATATAGAAAATGCTCAGTAAATGCTAGAATAGTGTAGGGAAACAAAACCAAACCAACTCCCAGCTGGCACTGAGAAATTCTCATTTAAGCAGTTAAGATACTTAAGAGTCTGCTTTATGCTTTAGCATATACCTCTTGTCCCTAATCTATGAATGCAATCTCAACTGACAATCATTTCTGAGTGAGAATAGGGACATGGCTATTCCATGCTTACTTGTCAGTGTGATGAGCCTGACAAGTGACACAGGTGAGGCTTTTAGAGTTGGAGAAAGTGATCTCAAAAAATGAGTTAGGTGTGGTGGCACATGCTTATAATTCCAGCAATTCTAGAGGTGGATCCTGCAGGTGGGAGGCCAGAGGAAGGTTACATAATTTAGTGAGACCCTGTCTCAAAAATAAAAGATGGGGTCAGGGGTGCAGCCCAGTGGTAAAGCACTTGCAAAGTATGTTTGAGACCCTGAGTTCAACCCCAAGTACAAAAAAAAAAAAAAAAAAAAAAGGACTTAGGATGAAGAACAGTTATTTTGCCAATTTTGCCAATCTATTCTCATGCTCTTTAGACTCTGACAAAAAAAAATGTTCTAGAGGAGCATTTTCCAATAGACCTTCCTTCAGGGATAGACTTGTCCTACAATGTATACTGTAGAACAGAGAAGCCACTAACTACGTGTGGCCACATGAACTATATCTAGTGCAAATGAGGAACTAAACTTTAATGCTATTTGATTTTAATTTACTTAAATTTAAATATCACGTGCAGCTAGTGGCTACCATTTGGACAGCACAGTTGTAGATCATCTGAGCCATAAGGAGAGGCATATGGTCCCACAGAGTAGTGGTCTCTAGATAAAAAGTTTCTAAATTAACATGTAAATATAGAACCTGAAATATTTTAGATGCTTTATTGAAAACCTATGACGACTAGAGTGATCAAAGGTAATTCTTTTCAACATGCTCCTAATGATTATTCCTCATGAAAGGGGGCAAGGGATTGATCCCGGTCTCAGGTACTCAGTGAGGAACAGTGACAGGCCTGGGCAGGGGAACATGGCTTTTTAGAAAGGTGGCAGAATGAAGTGAATTCCAGACAAGTTGAGGTGGATTGCAGAAACCAGAAAAGAACTGTAAGGTATGTACTGAGATAAGGATGAAGTGAGAAGGAAGGGTTCCCCAGGGGAGAGCATGGGGTAAGAATGCCTTAGCTGGCAGACCTCTGGACAAGTCAGCCTCAAAATGCATTATTCTTGAGTAAAGGCAGACAATCAGGCCTGGAGAAATGGTTACTGGACCACAGGGGAGACTTACTAGTCCTTTAAACATGGGTTCCATGAAGAAAAATCTTGTTAATCACTTCATAGCCTAAAGTTTTGTTTTAGTACAAGAAAGCTAATTTACATAGGTGACCTGACTTCCATGTTAAATAATAATGAATGCAGGGTGATAAAAAGGGGAGATTGACAAAGAAGAGAAAGGAGATTTGGTCTGACAGACAAACATCTCTTCTTTCACTCTTGCTTGATTGTGGTAGCCAAAGCAAAGCAAACCAAAACCAAAACCCCCAAACAATCACTGATATGGGCTGCTGAAATGGAGTTCACCCCAACTTAGGAAATGAAAGATTAGGGAACACCGTTAAAAATATAATTAGTCTTCTTTCTCATATGTTGTTGTTGGTGGTGGTGGTGTTAGGTGCCACTGAGTTGATGTCTGATTCATAACAACCCTATGTACTAGAGATGAAACACTATTGTCAGTGCTTCTCTGCTATTCATAGGGTTTTCAATGGCTCATTCTCATATATATTGTTAAAATATATATGTAAACATATAAATATGCACACACAGTTACTAAGTATTTTTATTGGTTGCTGTCATTCCTTAATAGTAGTAATTGTTAAAATATTTAACCTATGATATTTCAAATGTCTTAAGAAAATATTACAGACTTAGGAAGGGGGGAAGGGGGAAAACAGAGGAGGGTAAGGGGTAACCTATATGAATAATGCTTATCAAATTGCATATATGAAAATTGTCACAACGAAAAGCATGTCAAAATGAATCACATTATGATGTACATTAAAATTTTCTAATAAAAAAAAGAAAAACAATAATTTGTTATTAATTTATTGGGAACTTAAAAGAGGTGGGTTTTTCCATGGAGAAAACTGAATAAAAATAGGATGCAATAATAAAGAAACTGAGGACCAGGTTCAGTCAGAAAGTATGGAAGCATCAGCTCTAAGAAACAATAAATGGAAAACTTAGCAAGCATCTAATAAAGTATAATACTTGAGTAGTACAAATGACAGAATGATATAATCGTCTTTTAGTACAGTAAAATAGGATGTATTTATGCTTGGCAGTCTATATATGCAGTAAGTTATTTGTACTCCTAAGGCTGTGCACAGCTCATCTTCAGCTGCCTTTATTGAAACTGCTTTAAGTGAAATTAAGGGAAATCACAAAATTTCTAGGAATACTCACAGAATGTGCAAGTACAAAGGACCTCTTCTATTGATTACTGTTCTTCAAAGTACTAAAAAAGTGGCTTACATTTTTTATTTTCAGAAGAAAAGGATGAGTAGGCATTAAATGGAGTATCATATTTGGAGACATAAAATATTCATGTTATACTATACTGAGACCACACTTCAATGTTTCTGTTGTATTGTTGCATCAATATGTGGTGACATATTGTAATATTTGTACTAAAATGCTGTGATATCAGGTTGCCCTGTTGCAAAATTATGCTGTGAGTCTAGTTTTCTTCAGAGGAAAAAACGGGTCTTACAAAGCTGTCAAAAGCATTACTGTTTAGGTTAGCAATAAATAATAAATAAAAACAAAAGGTATTATTTTAAATGTTGTTGTTAGGTGCCGTCAAGTTGAGTCTGACTCATAGCGACCCTCACAGGGTTTTCGATGGCAGATTTTAAATATATGCCACTTATTTTACCCTTTTTGTAAAATATATTTTGAGATGGCATGTCTTGACATGAATCTGGAATGGTTTTCCTTATTCTACCTAATTCATATACACAGAATCCATCAGAGATATTCATTAAAGCTTTGAACAATGTATACAAATTTCTTCTTATGTACTTCAACAGTATCTTAGATCTCACTACATTTCTATGCTTCAGCTTCATTTCCTTAATGAGAAATGAGGAATAGTTCTGCTTCTTTGAGATAAACTAAAGATAAATATAGTTAGTATTTATGTGGTTACATAAAAATTTGGGGCTGATGTAATTTTTTATATAATAGGAGAAACAGGCAAAAGGGAGAACAGGTTTTAGAAGATGACCTACCACTTTGTAATTCCTATTTCATACCATGATCTTAATTAATATGATGTTTCAACTGATTACAGATCAACATTATAAGAAAAATATTTTTCTAAATCAATTCAGGAAATTAGACCAATTTCTTTACATGAAAAATATGAAAAACTACCTTTTGAACTAAGCTTTTTTTCTGTATTCTGTAACTTCAAAAGCAAACATTTCACAGCTTTTGAGCACTAGGGGGCATCTTTGTTTCTTGAAATAAAGGCCCTTGTTAGTGATCCAAAAAGCGAGGCTGAGTAGTAAAACACCTTTTGATTCACATTTCACTCTGTCAAGCATGTTGGCACAGCAAGGATTATGATTTGGGGTTAGACATTTTGTTCCTATATAATTAAATGAAGTAGCATGTATGAAATGACTAGGATAGTATCTTATATAATAAGTGCTTATAGATGTTTGCTCCCAGGCCTCTTTTGTGATTGAACTAGGTAGAGTGACAAATCCTCAAAAAGCAAACTGCTCAAAAATATGTGCTTTTCAGACTTATGTGCAAATATTAGAATTTACATATTCGTTTATTAGAAAATATTTCTGTTTTGAACTCATTATATAGTTGTGCATTTCTTTAATTACAGTAAAGATAACTTGCTGGAGATCCCTAGCTTTAATCTCTTCTTGTCTGTCTTCCTCTTTCCTCTCACTGCTTGATCTTATAAAATGATTGAAACAAAAATGGGAGGAAATATGATGAAGAAAGCCACATGGACACCATTCATCATAATAAGTCAGTTGTCCTCACTAGACAGACATAAGGATGGAGCAGAACGTGTGGACATGCTCACAAGGCTGAACTGCCTCCATGGTAGAGGTGCAGTGTACAATCCAACACCCAATTTTTTTTTTTCTTTGACTTTGCTGCTGGAGCCAGGAGAAGGCAGAGAGCTTTTCTCTTCTAACTTAGCCAGCAGTCTGGTATTGAGCCTTCTTGTGTTTGGGAGCAGTGAAGCTGGGCCAGGGGTTGGGAAATCCTATTGAGCTACTGTGAATCATAAATTCATATCCTTACAAAATGATCTTCTGTTTTGCATGGGTATAGTCTGGTTGGGATTAAAGGGTGAGTATGGTGCTTATTCTGTATAAAGAAGTTCCTCATGTCCTGTTATGTATGATTTTCTGCTCCCCATGAAGAGCTTTCTGATGCTAGTTTTGAATTGGTGCCCCTCTTCCAACCGTTAAACAAGGCAGTAGTCACCAATGACAAATCTGGGAAGGAAGGTGAGAGGGGAGGGTTTCTTTTGTCCCTGCCCATAAAGTTAAACTTTCAACTCCAAATTAATCATTTCCTCTTACCTGTAAAATACCTCATTTATATCTATTCTAGCATATATACTGTATGATATTTTGACATAAATATACATTATATAATGTTCAAATTGAAGTAAACGTGTCTATCTTCTCGAACATGGTCATTTCTTTATGGTAAGAACATTAGAAATCCTTCTAGCTTACCTGAAATATATAATACATTATTATTATCTATAGTCACTCTACTGTGCAATAGCACACCAGAACTCATTTCTCCTAACTCTGTAGTACCCATTTATCAACCTTTCTTCATCCCCCCCATATTTTCCCCAGCCTCTTGTAAGTAGCATTCTATTCTTAAGTTCTATAATATCAACTTTTATTAGATTCCACATGAGTAGGACCATGCAGTATTGTCTATCTTATTTTGCTTAATATCATGTCTTCCAATTCTATCCATGTTGTCACAAATAACAGGGATTCATTATTTTTTTATGAATGAATAGTATTCCATTATGTATATGTACATTTTCTTTGTCTATCCATTAGGCAATGGACACTTAGGTTGATTTCATTTCTTAGATATTGTGAATAATGTATTATAACACTTGTTAATCTGACATATGTTTTAACTAGTTATGCAAGCACCTGTTTTTCTTATTGGATTACATTCTTTGAAGATAAGTTCATGTTATATTTATCTCAGAATACCTTGTCCTTAATCTAGTACTTTGCACATAGCAGGCTCAATAAATGAACTGAACTTATTTATCATATATTTCATTGGATTATACTATGTTATTGCTGAAAGAGTTAGAATAAAAGGAGATGAATGTCCCTAATTAGATAAACTGAATATAGGGAAATGACAAATCTGCCCATACTCCTAAACTAGTGAACAAGAACTTAAAAAATTATTCCTATAATTTGAAGCATTATGACATACTATGTAGTATCTCATGTCCTTATTTTCTTATCGCTGACTGCTAACTCTTTTTATATTAATTTATATATATATCTTCTTTGTCCTAATCACACAGCCTGCAACTAAAACAAATTAACAATCAGTATATCTTTTTCTAGTTGTAACAGAAATAAAATATAAAAACAGTAGAAGTCTTGTCCCAAGCAAAGTCTGTAGGTAGAGACTAAGAAGTAAAAGAATCCACAGAGTACACACTTTGGGTTTAATTTTGGGAAGCAGCTACTTGTGAAAAAGTAGATAAGCTAGCAGCTACTGCTTCAAATGCTGATAGTATTACCTCTGGTGAAGATCAAGTTAGGCAAAATGGGGGCAGGTGTCTCCTCTAATTCTGTCAATGGTTTTGTAGATCCTTCATAATAAATTTTAATGGCAATATATGTGTGGGAGCATGGATCCTATGAAGATGAAATTTGTTTGGATTTTGAAGTCTTTTGTGTTATATTCCAATTTAGTGGCTTTTGGCAGAGAATCCATATCAGCATCACTAACAGCTTTTTCCATTTTCAAGTATGCCCAGCCACACTTCTGGAAATTCTGATTTGCTAGGTCTTGGGAGGGTTCTGGAAAACTATGTTTTCAAAAATTTATTAAGTGTTTCTACTGTGAAGCAATAGTTTAAGAAATCATTGCAATATATAATAACTCTTTGAGAATACGTACCAACTGATCTCTTTGGTCTTTCCAGTGCCTGCCACATTGTCTGAGTATAAGTGGTTAGCAATTCTTTGTTAAATGAACAAATTAATTTTATTGCTTTACTTTTTGGTCTTGTCTACTTCTAGGGAGCTATGCAATAAGACTGTTTCTGCTTATAATCACACTCAAAAAATGACATGGGTATTCTGCTTAGGCTAACAGACTACACATAAATATGGTTTTAAGTCCAATAAGCAGGTATAGTGTAAGAAGTAATAATATACTCAGATTATTTTTACAGTTTTACTATGGACAACACTGAGAATAATCAGTTCTTTAGTAACTTCAGATATTTTAGTAACATGTAAACTTGTACCAGGGGCTAGGATTTAGCTCAGTTGGTAGAGCACTGCTCTGCAGTCTCTGAGATCCCAGTATGATTCCCAGCACCTCAAAAATGGGAGAAGGGCATGGCAGCCCACTCCCAAGGCAATCCTGAAACAATTAGCCATTGAAAACCCTATGAAGGTCCCTATGAGTTGGACATCACTCAACAGCACCTAACAACAACAAACTTGTACCAAGTATCAAATAGGTAGCCTGTTTCCAGTTGGATCCTTTATAGTACATGTTCTCTATAAGAAAATTAGTATTATGGTTTTTGTAATAATGTGTATAGGATAGGAATGAAAAGAAAAAATTGTTTTAGTTTTTTAAAGAAATTACACTTAAAGTTTTTTTTTTAACTTTTAAAAGATCAACCAGTGGAACTATAGATAAACAGCAGGAATAATGGCTTTATGCATTTATTCTAGGAGAAGAGATTCAGACACAAATTCTGGATATAATAACATAGTCAAGGAAATACTTACACTCTCACTCTGAAAAGGATTTAAGAAATTTCCCCCCATTTCGCCATCATCCCTTGGAGTGCCCGGTTGATTACTCAGACTCATATTATTGGGAGAATTCTGTAAACATAATTTTAAAAAACAAGGCATTATTTAAGATTTTAATTTCCTTTTTGTACTGTTTCAAAAATCAAATCTATAGCAGCATCTCTAAGGACAAAGCAAACTTACAATTTTAATCTTATACTTCTACTGCATTTTCTACTGCATTCTTTGTACCTTGACAAGTATTAATGCTTCCCAAATGAAAACTGACAAACAAAAAACCAAAATAACTTATACCATGACCATTAGTCTCAGAATCAATATTTATTCCCACCCTTAGTTTATGAAGTTTCTAAAACTTTGGGTAGTCTACAAACTTTACCAGCAGGGGTATGATGCAGAGCCTCCCCATGGATAAGGCATGATGGAACCATTTACTAGCCAAATCTGAAGGGTCACTGCTTTATTAAACATTTTTCTTTAAATTTTCATGAAGTTTACAGGTAACACCATTTCAACTATTTTTTATATGAACTATAGGGAAGAAAAGAAGATAGTTAACAACTGTAGTTAACAACAAGAGGCACCTTATGAATTCTGAATACATTGTATGCCTTCAGAGGAAGGAGACTAAAAAGTAAATTGCTTTAGAATCTTTTCCTATCATTAATTTAAAAGCAGATTTACTTTGAAACTTTCCTCTAAGATAAAATGGCTGCTATTAGCAATCTATTCAAATAAGAAGTTAGCAGTTCATTGTAGGGCACTGCCTAGAGAGGCAGTTTGTCCCGGGGCCTATTTAGGCCCCCTTGGAGGACTGAGGCTTGTTCCCCCAGGCAGTCACCTTTGCCCTACATCGGGAACTCGGGGTCCTCGAGCTCTCCAAGATGGCGCTGGTATCTATTCCCTTGCCTCAAAACCCTAGACACTGATTGGCTGTTTCTAAAGCCCAGAACAGCTCCTGATTGGACTGTTTTGGAACCACCCCTGATTGGCTACTTTTACAAAACCAAATTTGAATATCCCCTCTGATTGGCTGAAACCTGTATGGGGTGACTGCCTCTGATTGGTCCCTGGCTAGCCCCAGAAGAGTATATAAGGGTGCTACATGGAGCAGTCTGGGTCCATTCCATCAACAGGGACAGGCAAGGAAACAATAAGGAGCTGTTGGGGCAGAGCACTTGGAGTCTTCATTGGGAAGAAAAGAAGCAAGGAGCCGCCGTGGGCAGAAGCCTTTGAGCCTGCCTTTCTCAAGGCTTCTCAGAGCAGCAGTGGGCATAAGCCTCCTTTCTGGGCAGTGCAGCTCCTGGGTGCCTGGCTTCCCCTCACCAGACGATGGGTCTTTGGTCACCGATTCCCGCTCATGGCCTGAGCGAGTCCAGTGGCAGAGCAACACCCCCCAGTTCATTACTTCATATTCTATTAAAATTTGTTAGTCTTATCATTACTGTGCAACTTGAAAAATGCAAGCATCTCTGATACTCCATAACAGAAAATATAGAATAGCATACAAACAGTGTTTATATAGTATAAGAATTGTGATTTAAGAGAGGACTCTTTTAAGGTGTAATTTATTGACATAAAAAAAAAAAGAGAGAAACTCAGGGCTTAACATTTTTGTTATTTCAAATGGAAGAAAAATTTTAGACTTTTTCCTAAATGGTTACTACTTTATACTTTGTTTTGGAATAAAGTTTCTAGATTTTTTTAAAAAAGAAAATTGCTTAGAGGATTTTGGTTTAACTAAAAATAGTTATGGGGCTGGAGTTTAGCTCAATTGGTAGAGTGCTACTCTATACCCTCTGAGGCCCTGGTTTTGACTCCCAGTGGCACAAGCATGGAAGAAGGACATGGCAATCAACTCCTGAAGCAACCACAAAACAATCAGCCATTGAAAACCCTATCAATAGCAAAGGAGCACTGATATAGTGCTGGGCCTGGCACAGTGTGGGGGAATGTTTTGTTCTGTTGTACATTGGGTCACTATGAGTTGGACCTCACTCAACAGCACCTAACAACAACAACAAAAGTTATATTATAAACATTAAAATTTCATGAATGAGTTATTCCTACAAGAATACGTGGTTTTTTAGAATATAGTTACACTGGAAAGCAAAAGCAGAAGGAAGAGCGGGTGTAAATACAGCTTATATCTTGTCTTGCTGTGTACCCTACAGGTAGGATCTAAGAACAAGGATCTTCTGAAGTCCATAAGAGCTCTACATTCCATTGAACCCCAAAGGCTCAGGAATGATCTTTTAACAGCATAAAGAGGATTGTGTCATTTTTGATAAGGTTTCTTTAAAAATATTAGTTACCTAAGTATATAGAAAGGCAACTATACTTTGAAATGAATCTGGGTAACCTGACTTCCTTAAGGCTCTTAATATAAATAAATGCATTATTTTAGAATTCTTTAATTATTAAAGTTATTAAGTTAAAATGTGCTTTGAAAACAGGAATGATACTGACTTAGCTCAAAAAAGGAAACTAAACCTAAAAATACTACAAAATTTGTTCAAAATCTAAGTCTTTTGGCAAAGGCAGATTTCTGTCATTTTACATGTAATGGAGAAATTGGTAATATTGGAATAAAACATAATACAACATGCATATAAAAATTTTGAGAATGTACTTGGAAGTTACATACTTTTAGATTTTCAAATGTATAAAAAATATATGAAATGAACACTCTCCATTTTTGTATAACTTTCACACCCCCAGTTATACAAAAGGTATCTTGAGAGGAATAGCTCTTATCAATTGAGATGCTTTAAATCTCTGCTATACTTTTGCCATATAGTTCTTTTTTATTAGTAATTTTTTAATGGGTTTTATTATGACATTTCCATATGTACATATCATTATATATTGCTCATTTCAGCCCCCCATTACCACCCTCTCATATCAAATATCATTTCTTGATAACAATTATAAAAGTTTAGCTAATTTTAAGTCTCATTCCTGCCTCAAAGTGCTGGATTTATTTATTTATTTATTTATTTATCTATTTATTTATTTACATACTTGCTTACAGTGCTGGGGGTTGAACCCATGACCTCATGCACACTAGCCAAGCACTCTAACACTGAGCTATACACCTAGCTACCAAAGTGTTGATTTAAAAAATATTTATAAAAAATAGTAATAATACCAAATGCTGGCAAACAGACTAGATCACTCATGTAATACTGCTGAAAATGTAAAAAGGTAAATCACTATAGAAAAAAGTTTGGGCTTATATCAAAATTGGGATGCACATATATAGATAAATATTCTCACAAAAAGACATGCAAGTAGAAAGGAGACCACTGGTGAGGGTGATGGGATAGGAGGGTCATGAGAGGGTAAGGGGGAAGTTACATGAGCAATATATAATAAAATGCATATATAGAAGTGTCATAATGAGATTCATTAAATTGTACATTAAAAATTACTAATAAAAAAAGTTAAAAAATTTAGAATTTGAAAATATCCTGATTTGACAACTGCCCACTGAATTACCACTCTGTACCCTATAAATATGTACAATTAAAATGCTAAACAAGAAAATTAAAAATAACACTGCATTTTAAATACTTATAAAGTATTTCCAGTGTTACTATTTATATTTCCA
Source organism: Pedetes capensis (assembly GCA_007922755.1). Classification (NCBI taxonomy): domain Eukaryota; kingdom Metazoa; phylum Chordata; class Mammalia; order Rodentia; family Pedetidae; genus Pedetes; species Pedetes capensis. Next base: position 100,353 of record VMDO01005150.1, read on the forward strand.
TGCAATCCCTTCATAGCATGGTGGCTTAGACTTATACTCTCTTTTGGGGGTAGGGTGTAGAAGATATACATATATTGAGAGGAAGATTAAAAGGATACAACATAAACTGAGATATCAGATCTCTGAAACCTACTTTCCTTTCCAGCTCATTGAACCATAGTTGAAAAACTTGAAGTAATAAGTACAAAATATTTTGTTTTGCTTTCACCTGAAGTAATCTCTGCAAAATGTTGTGAAAAACAGCAAAAGCTCCTCACTGGGGAGTCTTAAGGAACTTGTGTGGCCCACATCATGGAGCAACATGATGAAGACACAGGCTAAAGAGACTCTAAGGAACAGCTAAGACAGTGGTATCAACACTCAGCTCAGAACATGCGATGAGGGCAGGTGGCAATGAACTGTGTACAAACTTCATCTAACTGAGGCTACGTTTGTGTAGAGTGTCTCCAGAAGTCATCATCAAGGCAAGTACATGATGCACAAAAGGAATATGGGTTGGTCAAAAAAGTACTATAATTGTTGAACACATATATAGGGAATGGGGAGCACAAAAGAAATAGGTAAAGATTATTTGCACCTGCATACTTACATTAGTGACATTTCTTATTTCATCTGATGTATACTTTATTCTGTATTTATACTCTAAGAATTTAGCTTGAAAAATATAGTTAGGTTATTATTGATCTCATCTTCAAGGGAATATTACATTTTCATTTAGCCTTTCTTCAAGCTGGGAAGTTTTTCTCTTACTTAAGCTATTTTGTCATATATGAATGCTACATATGTCCATTATAAGTGTAAGCAATATATCATACACACAATTTCCTCTGGCTAACATGTTTACCTCTCCTGAGCTCTCTGGTCTCTAATTTTATCTTGTAAGCATTCTTTCAAATCCTCTTAGTAAGTTATTTTTTCTTCTATCCACAAAAATTGTTCCAGATTCTTCAAACTCTTTAAAATTCAAATATTCAAAAATTTCAAATGAAAAAGTAAGCACTTGTAGAACTTTGGTTCTGCTTATAATTAGAAAATGATACTGACATAACTCTAAGCCCTTTGGAAACTGATTTTGAATTTATTTCTCACAGGCTGCCAATAATTACTTTTACAGAGTATTGTTTTTGACTCTTTTAGCCCTTCAAAAAAATAAAAACCAAAACAAACAAACAAACAACAACAATAACAACAAAAAACAAATGCCAGGCATTCTCCCAATGGGTACAATTGAGCTAGAACTCAGGCCATCACACTGGAGATGACAATGGAGATCTACATTTGTCCATTAGCTCCCTTGTGAGATTTCTAGAACCAAGATTCTGGAGGCCAGAAAGCCTCAAGTTCAAAAGACTCTTTTGATCATTTCTTAAACATAATGTGATCAGATTTTACACTTACATATTATTTTTCCCTCAAATTCAAAACCATAAATGTGAAGTAGCTTAATGCATGACTTCTATTCATGTTTTCCTTCTAAGAAAACAAATCATATGCTTCTCTTCAACCCCTAATCCCTAAAACAACATCAAGGGAAAACAATTTTCATCCATTGATGAAATAAATGACTTTAGTTGTAAAAATGATGAAAGAAATTTCACATTTCATTAAAAATCCCTCTAAATTAAGGACAAATTCTGCATTTTGAGAAAGAAGTAAATGAGTTTTACTAGATAATCTTCAAAAGAACAATAAATGATTTTGAATTCTTCATTTGAAGCTCAGAACTGAAACAGTTACCACAGTGCCATTGATAGTGCAGATTCCTAGCCTTGCTTACAAAACATTGCACGAAAGAAGATACTCCTATATAGTACTTCACCGCTCTTAGCGTATGTTCATTCTTAATTCTGAACAACTTTATGAAATAAGGAATGAACTACAAGCTCTATTCTATAGCTAAGAAAACAGCCTAGAAGAGACTAAGTAATATGTTCCCACCACTTGTAAGTAATAGAACCGGTCTTTCTAATTCTCAATTTAGTAATCTTTATTTTTCTTATAGGTTAGGATTTAGCTTGGTAAGTAGAGTGCTGCTGTGGCACTGTGAGGCCCTGGGTTTGATCCACTGCAATGTAAAAACGGGAGAAGGACCTGGAAGCCTACTCCTGAAATAGCCATTGAAAGCCCGGTGAATGGCAGAAAAGCACCAATACAGTGCTGGGCATTATATAGTGTGGGGTAGTGTTTTGTTCTGTTGTACACAGGATCACTATGAGTTGGATCAGACTTGATGGCACTTAACAACAATTTATTTTTCATATAAAATGGAATTTAAAAAAATATCCAATACTGGTTCTTTACAAAATGTAGATATAACTGAAGAGTTAGGAATATGTAGCTAGAGACCAAGAGAGATTTTGAACAAAAGTACTAAGCAAGGTTTGGCATTGTGGTGCACACCTGTAATCCCAGCAACTCAGGAAACTGAGACAGGAGATTGCAAGTTCAAGGCCAGAGGCAGCCTATGCAACTTAATAAGGCCCTATCTCAAAAATACAAAGGGGACTGGGAGTGCAGAATAGGTAGAGCACTTGCCTAGCATGTGCAAGGCACTGAGTTCAAACCCCTAGTATTGAAATAAAAAGTACTAAGTAGTAATGGTCAAGGTTGTCTTCTGAATCACAAACAATGATGACTAGGAAAAGATAGGGTGGAAATGAATGAGACTAGGAAAAAAAGAGAAAGAAAAAGGAGAAAGCTTTTGATTTAGTTAGATATGTGTTGGAAAAGGAAGAAAGATGGGAAAGTAGAGTTAGTGTTTGAATAACTTATAGAAAAAAATTGAGAAAATGAAGGCGTGAGTGGAAAGAAGCAGGTAGAAAAAGAATCGGGGTAGGGTAAACACTATGCATGATGCTGCTCCTAAGAAAAAAGTCACTGTAGTGCCACAGACATTAGTGCTATCATCACTTAGTACATCTGGGTTAGAGTCTGGAGCCAATGAACCCAGAGTAGGGGCAGTGTAGAAATTAGCTGCTTAGAAACTCATTTGAAAGCAAATGTAACTAGTCATTTCTATAGCATTGCTAAGTGACATATTTACAACTTGGGGAATAATTTTAATGTTAATTTAAGTGTACTTGAACTTTGCTTGGTAAAAGCTTTGCTTTATCCTATTTGTTTGGTGTCTTTGAGGACAGTGACCATATTGTGTTTATTTTTAGATTTCTAGACCTCAGCATAATGCCTTAGTATATTAACATTGACTTAATGAACTCCAGCCTAAGTAGAAACCATCTGAGGACAGATATTATGTTTGCATTTATAGAAGTCTTGTATATCTCCTCATAGTTTGCAGAGCAATACCCTGTACACAAAAGTACACAATAGGCAGCAAATTAATGTCTAGAGAATGAGCAATACATTATTAGGCAAGAGAATGTTACCAGCAACAGGCATAGTATCATGGAAAAAGTCTGAATTCAGGAATAGGAAGAGAAAAAAAGGACAGAAGGAATAGCAATCATTTTGACATGAGAACAGATTAAAAGATGATATTTATCATTATGACTTGAAAAATTTTAAAGTACTCTATAAATTACCAAGTACTTTCCATATAGAATTTTGTTTATATCTATCTAATGTAAAAAGTTTGGAGTTTTTATTGGAAATGTTAGGAAGATGGCCTTCAGCAATTTGGATGAGCTCATGCTTGTGTAATTAAGAATTATCTCTAAACATAAGAACATGCTTCACAAATATGACATTAGAAATTTCATGGGTGAACACAAAGGACAATTCAGCTAACTCCATTGTTAGAAAGTACCCCAGATGGTCAACACCATCATGGTCATCTCACTTGTAAGGCACCTCCCAGAGAGAAGGCTCTAACAAAACAATGCAGGGAAGCTCACTTTGAAAACAGGCTTTGTGAACAAGGGAACATAATCCATAATTGCATATGATTTTAACTACATACTAATCAAAGGGTTCCACACATTATGTAAGTTGATGAAAGTGCAACCAAAAACTATGTAGTGGGTACACAAAGGAAATAACAACAGCCTTATTACTGAGTACCTCACTAACATTTATTCATAAAAAATTAAAAAAAAAAGAAGACAGGCTCTGTAAATACTATTTCTCACAGAGGTAAGCTAATGCTCATGATAAATATTTATGTATTTTTAGAGGAAAAAAGAGACATTTCTAATTATTCCTAAAAACATTCATCCAAAATGCTCATACAACTTGTGAAGCCAATCAGCCAGACAGGATAGGTACAAGGTCAGAATTCCAATTTAAAACTTACATTTCAGCTAGAAGTCTTAATTTAAAATGTTTTGTAACTCAATCAATTCTATTTTATTTTCCTTGGCATCAAGAATTTTACATTATTATACATGAATATAAATTAGAAATAGAATTAAAAACAAAGTCATCCTTTAATGAACTTCTCTACTGATATAAAGCAGATTTCTAAGAGAATCATTCTAGTGCTAGTTAATAATTAGCTCTTATCAAGCATCCTAAATATATTTGACTCTCAGCTATTTTAAATTCATCATGACCTAAAAAGCATTTCGATGTTATTCTTCAAAAAATATAAGGTATTTTACCAAAGGATTAATTTTAGATACTCAAGCTACTGAAGGAGGAAAAAAAAATGCAGACACATATACTTTTCTACTTGTATTAATATAATTTTCCTATAATTACTTTCTTACTCTATTTTGAAGATTAGAATGATTTCATATATAACCATTGCCCAATAAACCTTTGCAAGACTAAATGAATGTATAAATGCAATGCCCTTATAACAGATACAGCCACTTTTTAAGATTTATTTATTTTCACATTGCTTTAGACACGTTTACATTTTCTAAAGCTTATCTGAATTGTCAGTTTAGTTTACAAATATGTAACATCATAATGGGATTAAACTGGTTATTACCTCAGTGTCAATTAATCATGTATAATATAATCTGTATATGAATCTCAGCATGCTTAGGAAAATTTTCAGAAGACTCATTTTACCCTTTTTTTACAGATTATATACAGTAATATTTTAATTGACAATCATACCTGAACTTCTACTTTCAACTTGTTCAAGATCAAAATTCATAAAGTTATCCTAATAATCTTAATGAGAGGCCTATATGGAAATAAATACAGATTAAAAAAAAAAAGCCAGTACTCACCTTGGAAATGCTATCCATATCTCCTGAGCCTGAAGGTAAATATGAACAGAAAGCCTTTATTAGGTAAGATAGCAATTATAAATTCAATACTACTGTAAGGTGAATCAGCAACATCTGATGGAAAAGAAAAGGAATTCTACCTCTAGTTACCACATATTTTTTTAATGGCAGAATGAAAAAAAATTGTTATCATAGATTCCTTAAAGTGAAGTACTAGAGAGGTCATTTATATACTCCAATAAATAATTTTAAAAATGTATATTTATTATGTATATATAGATATATACATTTTCTGAAAATGTAAATCTGATAAAATATAAAATAGATATTTGTGAAAATATTTAAAAATATTATGATTGATATTTTATTACAATAACCAAAATCAGGTATTCTTAATAATATTTAGAATTGAATGCAAACAATATCTATGGTGAAAACTAAAATTGTCTTCAAAATATAAGATTGCATTTTTATTTTGATTCTTGGGAGAAATAAGCAATCAATATTAACTTTTTTGTTACTTAAGAAATGGAATCATATGTGCACACGTACATACATACAATAAGATCATTACCACAGTATTATTTTTATTTTTACCATTTTTTCAACAATTACCTTTTCTGGCATCAAAATATTACAATATTTTAATAGTATAGCATTTAATCAACATCACAAATAAAGTTAGGGCTTAACATGATCTGATTTGAATCCCACCAGCTGAAAATTAGGGACTTCGATATAACTACCAAGAAAACTGCTGTGAGGACTGTCTGCATAGAAAAATTATTTTTTAGAGACATTTTAAATAATAAAAATGTTAAAACAGCAATCTACACTTAGGGTCAAAGTACATGGAATTTCTGAGTTAATTGTAAGTAAGTAACTTAAAAGTGATGAGGGAAACACTCCTCTGTGATTCCATTATGGCCTCCATTAGCTGCATGTGTCTATTGTATACCTGATATATGGTAGTGCAACTAAAGAACTAAATCTTAAATTTTATTTAACTTTAAATTAAATAGTTACACACAGCTAGTAGCTATGATAATTATACCACGCATGTTAATAACAACGGAAAACAAAACAAAGGGGATTTGAAATCTTGATAAAGTAAGTGTGGATTCTTAGAAGTACAAAATTCCAGCACTGCACTGACAATAATTTACAAATAATTCCTGGATCATTGAAGTTTCATAGAATTTCAGAATGTCAGAGGGAGGCATTTCCTGACCCTGGGTTTGTTGTTGTTAGGTGCCATCGAGTCAGTCTGATTCATAGTGATTCTATGTACAACAGAAGGAAATACTACTCAATTCTGTGCTAGGTACACAATGTAATTTATGATTAAACCCATTGTTGCAGACATTGTATCAATCCATCTAGTTGAAAGTTTTCCTTTTTGTCATTGACCTGCCACTCTCCCAAACATGATGACTTTCTCCAGGGATTGGTCCATCCTGACTACATGTCCAAAATACATAAGATGCTGTCTAGCCATCCTTGCTTCCAAGGAGCAATCTGGTTGCAATTCTTCTAGGACAGATCTGTTGGTTCTTTTGGCAGTTCATGGTATATTCAATATTTGTCTCCAGCACCGTAACTCAAAAGCATCAATTCTTTTCCCATCTCCCTTACTCAACATTCACCTTTCACAATCATATGATGTGACTGAAAATACCACGGCATGAGTAAGGCACACCTTCATCTTCAATGTGATAGCTTTACTTTTCAATAGTTTAAAGAGGTCTTTTGCAACAGCTTTTCCCAATGTAAAGCGTTTTTTGATTTCTTGACTGCTGCTTCCACAGGTGTTGATTGTGGAACCAGGCAAAGCAAAATCTTGGACCTCTATCTTTTCTCCATTCATCATGAAGTTGCTTACTGACCCAGTTGTAAGGATTTTGGTTTTGTTGATGTTGAGGCACAATCCATACTGAAGGCTGTGTTCTCTGATCTTCATCAGTAAATGTTCCAAATCTTCTTCACTTTCAGCAAGCAGAGTTGTGTCATCTTCATAATGCAGGTTGTTAATGAGTCTTCCTCCAAACATGATGTCACATTCTTCTTCAGAATGTCCAGCTTCTCATATCATTTGCTCAGCATACAGATTGAAGAAGTACAGTAAAAGGATACAGCTCTGATGCACACCTTTCTCAACTTTAAACCAGGCAGTATTTCCTTGTTCTATTCGAACAACTGCTTCTTGGTCCATGTACAGATTCCTCATGTGAAAATTAGAAATTGTTTAAAGGGAAATGGAGTCCATAAACATCAACATTCTAGGCATCAGTGAGCTAAAATGGTATTGGCCATTTTGAATCCAATAATCATATGGTCTACTATGCTAGGAATGACAAATTAAGGAGAAATCAGGTTGTATTCATATCAAGGGCTGGGGTTTAGCTCAGTTGATGGAGTGCCACTCTGTGCTCTCTAAGGCCCTAGGTTTGATCACCAGCACTGCAAATATGGGAGAAGGACATGGCAGGCCACTCCCAAAAATCTCAAAATTATCAGCCATTGAAAATTCTATGAGGGTCACTATCAGTCAAACTCAACTTGATGGCCCCTAAAAACAACAACAACAAAAACAAAATTCATCATCAAAGAAGACATCTTAAAATCTGTCCTGAATTACAATGCTGTCAGTGATACAATAACATCCATATGGTACAAGGAAAGCCAGTTAATATGACTATTATTCATATTTATGCACTCACCACTAAGGCTACAAATGAAGATAGGAAAGATTTTTAACAGCTCCTGCAATCTGAAATAGATCAAACATGCTATCAGGATGTACTGATAATTACTGATGATTGGAATGCAATAGTTGTAAACAAAGAAGGCTCAGTAGTTGCAAAATATGGCTTTGGTGACAGACATGATGCTGGAGATCGCATGATAGAATTTTGTCAGACCAATGACCTTTTCATAGCAAATACATTTTTTTCACCAACATAAATGTCAACTATACACATGGTTTTCACCAGATGGAAATACAGGAACCAAACTTTTTGCATTTGTGGAAAGAGATGATGGAAAAGCTCAATATCAAATGTCAGAACAAGGCCAGGTCCTGACTATGGATCAGACCATCAACTGTTCATATGTAGGTTTAAACTGAAACTGAAGAAAATTAGAACAAGTGTATGACAGCCAAAATATGACCTTGAGTATATCCCACCTGAGTTCAGAGACCACCTTAAGAACAGGTTTAATGCATTAGGCACTAATGATCAAAGACCAGATAAGTTGTGGTATAACATCAAAGACATCATTTATGAAGAAAGCAAAAGGTTATTAAAAAGACAGGAAAAAAAGAAAAGACCAAATTACACGTCAAAGGACTCTGAAACTTGCCCTTGAATGTCAAGCAGCTGAAATAAAGGAAAACATGATGAAGTGAAGGAACTAAACAGAAAATTTCAAAGGGTAGCTTGAGAAGACAAAGTCAAATACTATAATGACATGTACAAAGAGCTGGAGATAGAAAACCAAAAGGGAAGAATATGTTCTGTTTTTCTCAAGCTTAAGGAATTGAAGAAAAAAATTCAAGTGCAAGTGGCAATAATGAAGACTTCAACAGGGAAAATATTAAACAATGCAGGAAATATCAAAAGAAGATGGAGGGAATACACAGTCATTACACCACAATTAATTGGTGTATGACCAACCATTTCAAGATGTTGCATATGATCAGGAACTCAGGAACCAAAGATACTGAAGTGGCAGCTGCCTTGAAGGCACGGGTGAAACACAAGGCTGTATTGGTGGAATATTAATAGAGATGTTTCAACAAACAGTTGTAGCATTGAACATGCTAACTTGTGTATGCCAAGAGATTTGGAAACAGCCATTTGGCCAACTGACTGGAAGAGATCCATATTGATGCCTATTCCCAAGAAAGGGGATTCAGTTGAATGTGGAAATTATCACATCACATGCAAGCAAAATTTTATGAAAGATCATTCAAAGCGACTACAGCAGTATAAAGACATATAACTGCCAGAAAAATCAAACCAGATTCAGAGGAGGGAATGGAACCAGGGACATCACTGTTGATTTCAGATGGATATTAGTTGAAAATACAGAATACCTGAAAGATGTCTACCTATGTTTCATCAACTATGCAAAGGCATTTGACTATGTGGAGCATAACAAACTGGATAACACTGCAAAGAGTGGGAATACCAGAGCACTTAAATATACTTATGAAGAACCTGTACATGACGTTGGGTAGATGAGAAATCCTTACATAGCCTAAATTGCCTAGGAGCATAGTTTGTCCAACTTGAGTAAAAGACAATCCTTTGCCAAAAGGAAAAAACCTCCTACCTATCACAACCTCTTACACCCATTATCAATTTTTTAAATTAATTTATCAGATGTCATTTAAACATATGCAAATATAAGATATCTTTTTCTTTTGGTTTTACATTTCTTCTGCCTATAAAGAATGTTTTGTGTGACCTACTCATTTATATACCACTTGTCTCTATTCCTTACCATTACAAAGCTTTTTATTTACGTTCCAGATATTTGGCTTCATTTGGTAAGAAGAAATCATCCATAAAGCACATTTTCAACTAACAGTCACATACTTGAAATCAGTTTTAATCATAAAGACAATGGAAACAGTGTTGTCTCATTAGGCAATCATTCAGATTATACAGAACATGATTACCACTTAACTGGTTATATGCCCTAACTGAAACATAACCAGTGACATCAGGCCACTAAGACTCATATCCTTTTTAAGGTAGTATAGATATTTCCTTTTGTTGCAAGTGGCTTTATGTTTTAATTTAAACCTTTCTTAAAATATTTTTGTCTGTCTTGATTTCAAACTATATATTTATTAGCATTTTATAAACAAAAAACTTTCATATTACAACTTATTAAATTGACAGTTAAGTGAAAAATTCTTTGGTACTTAAAAGTCACTTCTTGAAATTTTTAACTGAAACTTTATTCAATTATGGAACAAAATAGAAGACAAAATATAAATTATTAAGTTTCAAAATTAGTATCTGCACAGTACTTTGGAATATTTTAAGTAGACAGGCTTTTCCCACTTAACTTAGTATATTGTTTTCCTATCAAATTTTGATGGGAAAATGTAATATTTTCTTTTTACTGATTTTCTTGAGGTGGATCAGGCATTTCAGGTCCTAAAATATCCTTAATTAAAGTTTGTATTTGGATAGAAATTCTTTCACTATATACCAGTTTCAATACAAGAAGAATTAGTTCTCATCTTAATAGCTTCATAAAGTTCAATTGTGGTAAATTTTGTCTACACTTTCACATATATAATTCTAAAACAAGTGGACATTGGCCAACAATGTAATTTTCACACTTTTTACCCAGTACATCTCTCCTGATTTTGTTGTATTCTACAAAGCTATCATTTCAGGTATACTGGTTTCTTCATCAGTACTAGAGGGCTGATGAATAGATGATACTACTATGACAGCTTTTGATTTTTTGGGTGACATGTGCAAGCAATGTCATATTAGCATGATACCCATATAATGGAAAGTTTATAGGTCAAATTCTAGTAATAATTTGGGAGGGATTTCTTTCTTGGACTATTGCACAGCGCCTTGAAAGGTTAGCTTTCGCACTTGCAATTCATTCACCAGTTCAATTGAGCTAAAACCACTGTCTCCAGTAATGTTCAGATTCAAGTAAGTGAGTTTAGCAAAATGAAACACTGATTGAGTTGGTTTGCTGAGTCTACGATGTTGACCCAATCCTTTGCCATCAGAATTTTTTCCATAATATAAAGAAGTGTTGAAACAATAGCTGTTTTTATATCTGCTAACATCCGAATTTTTATCCTGTATTTGTTGGTTTGCTTAGGCATAAATATTCTGAAAGGACTACAGCCATGAAAACCCACAAGCATTTCATCAACTGTACAGTATTCTTTCAATGTATAGCTGCTCTGAAAATTTTCCATTGGCTTTTCAAAACACCAAGTTATAGGTGCTGCTGGATCATTTTGACATCTTTGTTGTCCGGTTTCAAAATTATTGAGACAAAGCCATGTAAGTAAATTCAATATTCTCTTCAGGAACATAGTAGAGTGAAAACTATTGCTACTAGGTCTATCTGTAGCAAACATTGCATGTAAGTCTTTATTTCCTGATTTAAAAGCATCACTGTGTATAAGCAATCCTATGAAAGTTTATAGTATGATTATGTCTGAGTTTTTCAGTTCTGGTTGATTCTGTCATTTATATTTTACATAAGTTTTTTTTTTTTTCAAGTTTTTCATTTGTCCAGAGAATAATTTCTTCCTATATTTCCCCAGAAAATAAGCAATACCATGTCTCTAATATGTGAGGGATCTTGGAAATTTTTTACAGGACCCTTGGTACTCAGTAATTTTACTGTCAACTTATCAGTGGTGGAAAACCTTCTGGATCTTTCTGCTTTAAACCACTTGAATTGATTTTTCCCATAAAAATATTTTTTCTTATTACTTTCAGTGTCTATTATTGAAGATTCTTCATCATTTCTTCTTCTTCCTCTTCCTCTTCCTCCTCTTCTCCTCCTCCTCCTTCTTCTTCTCCTCCTTCTTTTTCCTCTTTTTTCCTTTTCTCCTCTTTATGCTACTACTACTTCTTGATCAGTATCTGTATCATGAGAACTCACTGACTGTTGATAATTGTCCTAATCATCCAGGTCACTTACACCTTCATCTTTTTCACCTAATTCATTCAAAATTTGTTGTGTAAACTCTGGAAGTCGAGGATCATCAGCCTTCATAGACACAGGAAATCATATGGATGCTATTTTTTTCATTGTTTATTACTATAAGAATTATAATATTGCATAAAAATAGAGGGATAGTAATTAAAAAAAAAAAACTAACATACCTGGTGACATCAGGTCTCAGAGACCCAAACCTTCCTGTATCTCGTACCACTTAGGGAATCAAAATCGCTCACACAATGACCTGACAAGTAGGCCTCATTTTAGGAAGGTACTGAAAAGCTGGGCACTTGTGCAGGATTAGAGTATACAAAGTGAATACAAATATATAATTTGGGCCTGTTAGACCCATACATCACCAGTGAAGTGTTACTAATTTTATTTCAAAAAGGAGATAAAAATTAAAGTGCAAAAACAAAATAGAAGAATGAAAACTGACATTTTTCTAAGACTATATACACAGACCTCTGGAGATAAACTAGCTGAGAGGACATTGCAGTCCTCTAGGGAGGCATGTAGGATAAGAGCTCAATGCAGCAATGGCTCTTTTTCTCACAGAGCACTTATTTTGATGTTGTTGTTGTTGCAAGGTGCTGTCAAGTAAGTATCTCTGAATATGAATTAGGACAGAACAACTCTCACACTTCTGACTTTCAAATGATCTCCAGTTCAAAAGGAATATAGTGCAGATTAAATTATCATTCGGAGGTAAAATTGGAAGTATCTCAAAATGAGTAGGTATGGAAGAACTTACAAACCATAACATCCCTGTGTAGAATTAAGATTTTGTTTTGAATTTATTCTGTACATCAAGTTTAAAGTCCTTACCTAAAGAGCCATTCATGTGATGTGACTCCATTCCTCCTAATCCACCCATAGGACCATCTGACCCAGGGCCCATTGGAAACTATTTTAAAAATGAAGAAAATGACTGTGATCACATTGATAATGATTTTATCTCAATGTTACAATATCTATCTTTAACATTAAAAGTTACTGCCACAACTTATTTTCAAGTTTAGAGAGTTCTTACTTGATTTCTTTTCATCTTTGTGGATTCTCTAATTTGCTCCACCTCTTTCATCTCACCTTCTCTATGTTTCAGACTTTAAGGCTAATCCTCATTCTTGTCCTAATTTTTCTTCTTCAGATATTCCCAACTAGAAAGCATATACATTCCCATGCAAACAAGAAGATAAGCATTCTCCTTTATGATATTGACAAATTTTCTGTTATAAACCAAAGGGAACTCCTAAGAAGCTGCTAAAGAAAAAAAAAAAAAGAAGCTGCTAAAGGTACTGGCTTATTAAGAAGAATAATGAAACGTTATGCCAAAATTAACATTTTTCACAGCTGACAATCTGTCTTTGTTCAAACAGACATAATAAATAATTTCATCTTACAAGTTAAGTAAATGTAGCGCCTTAGGAATACCTGAATACAGCTAAATCTTCTTGGTAGTATCAACTATGTCAGCTCATTGATAATCATACATTCTATAGTGGGTCTAGTTAACATTTTTTAAAGTGTTAGAATTTTTTCAAGTAAAATCTTATGTTAGAAGCCTGGTACAAAAGGATTGTGAAGAGGTGTTCTATGTGGTAGAGTCAGTGATGTAAAGTCACTGGCCTGCTTACTTTTTCTTCCCTCCATCTCCCTAGAATACTTCTGGGAAAACGGGAGTCTAGTTTGAAAACAAGTTATCTATAATTTTCTTACATTTGGAATTAAAACATTTTCTCCTCAAACGTCTTATGCCCAAAGCATTCCTTCCAATGATGTATGGTGCGGAATAGTGAATATGGGTGTGTGTAGGTGTAGGTGGATTGGTGGTGGTTACCAATTGCAAAGGCTTTTAGGGATCAGAACAGATTAAAATGGAGATCCATACATCAAAAAATGTTTAATTAATTAATAAATTAAAAGATTTGGGATAAAAATTGTCATTTGCTGGCAAGCCTGCATACCACCACCCCTGTGGAAATATGGTGGCCTTCTATCACTAACAGCAATATGTTTCTGGACAATAAAATATAAAATTCAGATAATGCCCAGGAAATAGAATGTGCATAGAATTTTAAAGTCTTCAAATAGATTTTAAAGCATCATATTTACATTAGGTCTGTTAGGTCCAGGAGGTACTGCATTCATTAAAGTATACATGTTGTCTCCAGAGTTGGTTGAATCTGAAACAAAATATTATTTAATTAATATCTTTTTTATAGTCTACACCCAAGCCCTCACAAAATAATAATCAAAGATGATCTGGATATACATAGATATGGACAGCTATAACATCTGAGGAGGTCATTAGTAATGTTTGGAAATAAATACCTGGCAGTCACTTTTTGACAAAAATCATCATTCTGAAGTCATAAATTATGTGTAGGAGGTATAATCACTTCAATAATTCAGTTCAAAGGAACATTACTTTAAAAAGCCAAAAAATACAGCAGGGCACGGTTGTGCATGCCTGTAATCCCAGCTGTATGGGAGGCAGAGGCAGGAAGATCGCAAGTTCAAGACCACAGGTAGTCTGTGAAACTTAGTGAGACCCTGTCTCAAAAAGGTTAAAAAAAAAAAAAAAAAAAAGGCTGGGTGTGCAGGTCAGTGGTCCAGCACTTGCAAAGCATGCAAGTGCAAGGCCCTGGGTTCACCCCAGTATCACGGGGAAAAAAAATACTAAAAAGCTACAGGGAAGTTTTTTCTTTCTGAAAAGCTCAGATACTTTTTGACTTCTGTAAGCAATGACATATATAAAAATAACAAAAATCTTTTCAAATTCAAATTCAGTAGCTTTCTAGTTTTCATGGTTTCCTCAGGTTTCCTATACAGCAATTTTAAGAAATAGATTTTTAAGCTAGTAATGAATAAAAGCTGGTATAATATCCTGGTTTAATCCTCAAAAAGAGATTAGAATAAAACTCTACAACGGGAATGAAAAATTCTTTTGTGTGAAGTAAAAGCCAGATTTCTCTACCAAAGAGGTTTTTTTTTTTTTTTGTAAAAATTTTCACTCATTTTTTTCTTGATTTGTTATAATAAAATAACTGCAGTGTATGTATATGTAATTATATGTATCATTTTGTAGTATTTTTTTTCCCCG
>VMDO01005151.1:0-115229 GCA_007922755.1 Pedetes capensis
CCTTTTTCTTTTTGATGAGATTTGCCAGAGGGGTGTCTATCTTATTAAACTTTTCAAAGAACCAACTCTTAGTCTTATTAATTTTTTGAATTATCTCTTTAGATTCTAATTGAGATATTTCTCCCTTTATTTTTGTAATTTCCCTCTGTATGTTCTGTTTAGGGTTGTTTTTTTGTTGGATTTCTAGCGTCTTAAGCTGAGTAGTACACCTTTAAGGAATAATTACAGGGAAAATTGAGGGACCTGGAGAAGCTGAGGTAAATCTGGAAAGGAAATTGGAAAAAACTTGCATTTCCTAGGTGAATCAGCATAAAGAGGTTTTTGTAAATGTAATGTAAAGATGCCAGAGGGAATAGGATAGTTATATGATGTGGGATTCATTTGAAAATATCTTTCCAATGTCCTCAGAGATGCTTGTGGCTTCATTTGTCATGGCAGGAGCCATTTCTAATCTCCTTTTCCTCCATGTTGCCTACTAGTGACTAAGCCAGCTACCTAACATTATGTATCAAGTGGAATTTTGGACCAATTTAACAGTTTTAATTTATGCAAGCACTCACCTACTTATAAGTTATTTTGAATAAAATTTTCTGTTAAACCTTAGATATTAAAACAGAGTAATATTGTTTAAATGGAGTGTTGATGACAAAAAGAAACAAATTAAGATCTCTTGTTTAATTGGCCAAATCAAAAACCTTAAATTAAGATCACCTGTTAATTTGTCAAATTTAAAACTTTTTGTCTACTTTATACCTTAAATCTCATTGCAGTTTGAACTTTAAAATATCTCTTTTGTATTTCTTAGTAACAAGTCAGTTCAATAATTAACCCTTAAGTGTCTGCACCTTTTTGCCAGGACTGGCTTGAGATAGGAAAACAGCCAGACTAGCAGGCAGAATGACACACAATCAATTAAACATACACTGGGGCTGGGGTTTAGTTCAGTTGGTAAAGTGCTGTGCTGCACTCTGAGGATCTAATGTAATTGTTATATGTGCTTTTAGTTTCTTACTTCTTGTTGTTGCTGCTGTTGTTGTTGTTGTTGTTATTGTTGTTAGGTGCCACGAAGTCAGGTCCAACTCATAGCGACCCTCATAGGGATTTCAATGCCTGATTGTTTTGGGGGGATTGCTTTGGGAGTGGATTGTGTTGTCTTTCTCCCATATTTGTGGTGCTGGGGATCAAACCCAGGGCCTCAGAGTGTGCAAAGCAGCACTCTACCATATGAACTAAACCCTAGCCCTTCTGATATGCATAAGACCCCCCCAAAAAAAGAACAGAAAGAATGTTTGATGAGATCCAGGATATTGGAAAGGCAAGGAAGGGGAGGGCTTAGTTTGCCTACTAGCATATGTAGTTTAAAAGAAAGAGATACGGCCTGGTCCACATAACAGGAGAGCCTAAATCCCTAAGTTAACCCTAGACCATACTGCCAGGGGGAGTGGAGATAAAGTTAAACTGTTAATACCCATTTACTTCTGGCATCATGGCCCTTGGATAAGATATCATGAGGGAAAGGAAGATAAAGAAACTTATCTCTCCCAAATGCAGAGTGGAAGTCATGGCTGAGGATGGGCAGAGAGGATGCAAAATGAAAGACCAAGTACAAATGAAAGGGCCTTCTGCAAAGATATCCAGGGAAGAAAAAGTTTTGTCAGAGTCTCCTGCCTGTCATGGCTGTGGCAAACAGGAGAAGAGAGAAGAGACAAAATTTTGGAAGCTAATTAAACCCAAAACAGAGTCTACCTGTTGTAGCAAGAGAGCCTAAATGCTGTGTTTCCAAAAGTCTGAGTATTGGACATGACATACAAACAGGAATACAGAAAAAGGAAGGGCGTAGGGGAATTTGGGTGAGGTGAGCAGAAGAAGATAAGGAACTCTACTTCCCAAAAGCTGAATGTTAAAATTAAGGAGGCATGAGGCAAGATTGGGAAAATGGCCATTTCTATAGTGCCTGGGGGATTTTGGCTGAAGAAGAGAGAAAAGCCTAGACTGAAGTAGAGGAGGAAGAAAGTGAGTAAGTTCACCATTTTAGGTCATAGGGCTTCAAGACTGGAAAAATGAGGCTTTAGGGTTATGCAGGGCTGAGGTTTAGCTCAGTTGGTAGAGTGCTGCTCTGCACTTTCTGAGACCCTGGGTTTGGTCCCTACCATCACAAAAACAGAAGAATGTGGCAATCTGCTCCCACAGCAATCCAGAATTAATCATCCATTGGAAACCCTATGAGGATCACTATGAGTCAGACATGACTTGATGGCACCTAACAACAACAAACAAGGGCTATGCAAGAGTGTAGTTCCTGCCACTAGCCTGTAATTGCCCCAGATTTTCATACTTGACTTCCTAAGAAAAAGAGTAGCAGTTATAAAACTGGAAAGAGTAACACTATTAGCCAGGATATAAAGGAAAGAAGAAGACATGTTTTAGCAGTTAAGAAGACTTACCACCTTTACTTCAACTCTCAAGCCCTACATTGAGTGCCAAATATGCCACTGGCAGCACAGCAGAAAGGTACAGTTTAGTATGGCCACCTAGCCTGAGGGAGTTCCCTTAGTTGGGCTCTCTACTCAGGTTAAGCTTGGTCTTTGGCTTTGTTACAGAAAAGAATTTCCAGATGAGTCAGAGTAAAACAATGTTGTAGAGTTTAAGTATATAACTTAGAATACATGTGGGCACTGAGAGAGAGAGAGAGAGAGAGAGAGAGAGAGAGAGAGAGAGAGAGAGAGGTAGGCATCTAAGACATTGCTATGGACTTACCAAGAAGGTGAAGAAGCCAAAAAGAGAGAGGATAGTGCATATATTCCCTCCAGTTTTATTTAACCTAGGGCACACTCCATGTGATATTAGTCCTGAGTGCCCAGCTCTGGGTGCCTAGTGTGACATGAGCCTAGCAAGGTCCCTGTCATGGGCTGGGGAGCTGCCAATAACATCAAAAGAAGAAGTTCCATTAGGTAGGCTTTTCTATTGGAGGAACTTCCTTTTAGTAAAATCAGATTATAGAGTATATTGTATAGCTTTAAAGAGTCACAAGGGAGTTGCCTGGGTATATCTCAAAGAAGTACAAAATTAGAGGGGCAAGCAAAACTCGAAAGTTACATACATTTTGACCCAAAGCATGGCTTATTGCTATTTTAACATTTTCATTTCTCAAAAATAATGTATCTATACAGGCAGTCCTCACAGCAGTCTTTTTGGTAGTTGTGTCGTAGTTACCCAGGTAGTAGTTCTTGATTCTCAGCTGGTGCAATTCCAACCAGATTCTGGATGAAAGTTCTTTCCCTTTTCATGTCTCCCAAATTTCTCTGTCTTTTTTTCCTGTCTCACTCTGACAAAACTTTTTCTTCTCTGGATACCCTTCCAGGAGGCCCTTTAATTCCTATTTTGGCCTTTCATGTTGCACACTCTCTGCCCAATCTCAGCCATAACTTCCACTCTGCTTTGGCAGGAGATAAGTTTCCTTATCTTCATTTCCCTCATGATAACTTATTCAAGAACCATCAGCCCAGAAGTAAATGGGAATTAATAGTTTAACTTCATTTCCCTTCCCTCTGAGAGCATGGTCCAAGATTAACTCAGGGATTTAAGCTCTCCTGTTGTGTGGACCAGGCTATATACCTCTTTCCTTTAAGCTACTTATGCTAGTATGCTAACTAAACCTCTGCCTTTGCAATATCCTAGATCTCATCAGATATTCTTGCTGTTCTTTTTTTTTTTTTTTTTTTTTTGGGGGGTAGGGTCTTATTCAAACCAGAAGAATTAGTTTCCAAATTTTGATTGATGAAATTCAATGAACCCCCTAAGCTTCTCTATCTGGCCATGCTCAGATTGTTACTTCCCTCTTAGATGGGATGCCAAATTACTCAAGAAAGTAAGGACAACTAGCATGGACATAAGAACTTGGGCAAGCCGGGTGTACCATTTTCTCAGATCAGTGGAGGACATTCTAGACGTCCATAAAAACTAAGGTCTCCTGTGGGAATACCCCAAAGGATTACCTCCATTAAGTTACCTGGGTAAAGACAGGGACTCTTGTCTTCTAGGACATGTTGTCCTCTCTTTCACAAAAATTCAAATGTCAATTCCTAAGAATCCCCTTTGGGGATGCTAATAAAAATTGGAATAAATTGAATCTTTTTCTGTAAACTTGCCCTTGTAGCAGTATAAGATAAATGGTGGAGAAACTGAGGGATCAAATTCTTGGAGGAAATGAAGCAGGATAGAAAGACAGGGAAATTTGGGAGACATGGAAAGGGAAAGAGCTTTCATCCCAGGGCCTGGTTTGAATCTCACCAGCTGAGAATCAAGAACTTTGACACAAGTATTAAGAAGACTGCTGTGAGGACTGCCTTCATAGAGATGTTATTTTGGGGAGATATTTGAAATAATGAAAATATTGTTGTTGTTGTTGTTAGGTGCTGTCAAGTCGGTATCCAACTCATAGCGACCCTCATAGGGTTTTCAATGGCTGACTGTTTCGGGATTGCCTTGGGAGTGGATTGCCAGGTCCTTCTCCCATTTTTGCAGTGCTGGAAATTGAACTTGGGACCTCAGAGACTGCAGTGCAGCGCTCTACCAACTGAGCTAAATCCCAGCCCCTATGAAAATATTAAAGTAGTAATAATCCATATTCGTAGTCAAAATGTAGTCTTGCTTGCAGTCAAAATGTATTTAATCTTTGAGTTTTGCTTTCCCCTCTGTGCTTCTTTAAGATATGCCCAGGAAGCTCCCTCTTTACTCTTAAACTTTTGTGATGTGCCCTAAAATCTATTTTACTGAAGGGAAATTCCTCCAATAGAAAAGCCTAAACAATGGACCTTTTTCTTTTGTTCTTGTTCACACCTCTGAAGCTTATGATAGGACACTGTCTAGGTGGAGCGTGAGACTCAAGTCACACTAGTGGCCCGTAACTGAGCGCCCAGGACTGACATTACAGGGGGTATGGCCTAGGTAAAATAAAACTGGAGGGAACACAGGTGCTGGCCCTCGTTTGGGTTTGTTTTTCTCTGCCCTCTTGGTGTCCATATCTGTGTCTTGGATGCCTCCCTCTCTCTGTCTGTCTCTCTCTCATGCTCTCTGATTGCCCACATGCATTCTATAACTTTGTTTCACTCCCTGTGACTCATCCTGAAATTCTTTTCTGTGACAAAGCCAAGGACCTGGCTTAACAGGAATGGAGGTCCCAACTAGGGGAACTCCCCAGGCTAGGTAATTAATTTTCTTTCTGAAAGCAAACATTTTAAAATTAATATTCTCTATATTCCTACAAAATGGCAAAAGTGAAAAAAGAATGGTGATAGAATTGCCAATGAGTAGCATGAACAGATACTTACATATACCATGATCATGAATGTTATGTTCATATCAGTGGACATAATTCAGCATAAATCATGCGATGCCTGTTCCAGAATGCTTGGGCTAAACCAATAAAATGGTGAGACTGTCCCTTCCCTATGGATCTCACACTGTAGTTGTAAAAAAGATATGCAGACATTGACAATACCACAAATTAGCTCTTTCCTGAGATAGCTGGAGGTTCCTGGGGACATAGAAGGTGGAAATCTGTTGTTGGCAATGGAAATCAAAAGTCTTCATGGAGGAGGTGATATTTGAACTGATAATTGCTGGATAAATAGGAGTTTTCCAGGTAGGGGTCAGACAGGCAAGGGGAACCAAAGGTCATTTTGGAACCTCACTGTATGTATTGGCCTAGAAGATCGGGAGACTTCTTGGTGAAAATGTTCAGCTTGTGATATTAATATTATTCTTAAAAAGCATCAGCAAAAAACTGGGATGATGTCACAGGCATAATGATAAGTGATGTACCATTCAAATCCCCCTGTGGGCTAGTGACAGGATTACTATCTGCAGATCAAAAGCTAATACTTTTTAAAGAAAGAAAACAAAACTCAGTATTCAAAATCCTATGATTTAAAATGTCCAGCATTCAATAAAAAACCATTATGCATAAAAAGCAAAGCCAAATGTGACGTGAAACAACAAAGATGTCATTCTAAAGGTGAGTGGATAAACTCTTGAATTCTTGCCAAAAAATATTATTTAGCAATAAAAATAAAAGTAGCTTTCAACTGCTAAAAGATTCAGAGGAAGTTTAAATGTATATTGCTCTGTGAAGGAAAGCAGTCAGAAAAGGCTATATACTGTATGATTAAATTTTATGACATTCTGAAAAGGGCAAAACTATAGAGACAGAAAAAAGATTAGTAGTTCCCAGGGGATGGAGGACAGATGTAAATAGGTGGAGTACTGGGGATTTTAAAGGCATTAACATTATCCTCTATAGTATTATAATGGTGGATATGTGATGTTATGCATTTGTCAAAACTCAGAAAATGTACAGTACAAGAATGAGTTCTAATATAAGTTATGGAGTTTAGTTAATACTGGATGAGTATTTGCTCATGGATTCTAAAAAAGAAGTGCCATACCAACGGACAATGTTTATAATAGGGAAAACTAAGAGCAAAAAATATATATGGAAACTCTTGTTCCCTGCTTAATTCTTTGTAAATCTGAAACTGCTCTAAAAAATAAAGTCCAGTAATTAAAATTAACAAAACAAAACAAAACAAAACAGACTCAATAAAGGTGGTTCTCTCTCATGCCACTATTTGGTACGATGATTCAAGTTATAATCCTAGAGCCTTTGCTCCAATTTAAGAGCCACTCCATTTGTTAATGGGGACAGAAATGAAACACAAGGTTCCACTATACCAGAAGTGTGTCCCAGATTTCAAATAGAAGCCACCCCAGTCAACTTTTGTTCTCCTGTCTGATCATATGTGCTGATTTGTCTGTAGTAGCTCCACCTATGCCTGTGGACAGCATAAATAACTACAGTTCCTCCTTTTAATCTCAAACTAGATCAGTTTGAGATAACTAATTATATGATACCCTATGAAGCAGAAATTTTTGAAGCATATTTCAAGTATCAAACACTGTACTAAGACAATTATATGTATTGTCTTAAACAATGAAGATGCAGAGGCACTGAAAATATTTGAATGGTGAAAAAGTTGAAATTTGGTGAAAATTATAAATCCACAGATGCAAGAAGTTTCATAAAACCCAAGCAGAATAAACAGACACACACACACACACACACACACACACACCCCAATTGCCTATAACCATCGAGAGCACAAAGCTCTTAAGAGAAGCTAGGGTAAAAAAGGGCTGGGACTTAGCTCAGTCAGTAGAGCACTGCTCTGCAGTCTCTGAGGTCTATGGTTTGATTCCCAGCACCACAAAAATGGGAGAAGGAGGTGGCAATCCACTCCTGAGGCAATCCCGAAACAATCAGCCATTAAAAACCCTATGAGGGTCGCTATGAGTCGGTTATGACTCAATAGCACCTAACAACAAGAGTAAAAAATGATCCACTATATAAAGAGAAACAAAGACAAGAACTTTCATAGAAATTATCAGAGACTGTGCACATGACATTAACAATGGAAATGCCAGAGACTGGTGCACGTGACATTAACAATGGAACAAACACCTTTGAAGTGCTGAAAGACAAACCAGTAGCCAAGAATTTTATATCCCTTGCTCTTCAAATAAAGAGCACATTTGGCATGGTTCCATTTGTAGGAAATTCTAAAATAAATAAATAAGTAAATAACCCTGCTAATCTATTAATCCATGGTGACAGAAAGAAGCTTGCTGGTTATCTGGCACTAGGAATGGTGGGTGGACAATGACTGTAGCTGAGGCACTAAAGAACTTTGGCAATGGTGGTATCTGACCTTACTGAAATTGTAGTCATGGTTGCACAGCTAAGTATTTGTCTAAAAGTCATTGTGCATGGAAAAGAGGAATGTTTAATTAATCAGTTTATATCTCAAATTGATTTTTAAAAATAAGAATAATGAATATTAATATTATAATATTACATGATTAATATTATTTGTCCTTTTTTTGGAGTACTATGGGCTTGAACACAGGGCTTTGCACATGCTGAGCAAATGCTCTACCACTGAGCTGCATCCCTATCCCCCTTTTTTATATTTTTATATTTTATCTTGAGGCAGGGTCTAAGATGTGGAGACTGTCTCTGGCCTGGAACTTGAAATTCTCCTGCTTCAGCCTCCTGAGTCACGGGATTACAGGTATGTATGCATCATGGTGCCCAGCTAGAAAATTATTTTTGACAACTGTAGTGCTGTCTAAATTTCAGGCCCCTTGGCAAATTCATGATTGTTCCACTCTTTTAAAAACTCAGTCTTCCATACCTGCTTCCTCTCCAGTTTTAGCTAAATAAAAAAGTGGAGTTAAGCCTTTGAAAATGACCTCACAGTCACCCATCCTGTCTTTCAGCAAGCTGCCATATTCTTTCTGAAAAAAATTCCCAATATCCCACTCTAGATCCAAACAATACCCAGAACCTCTTCAGATGTGGTGAGAGGTATCTGATTTCTGAAACCAGGTTAAATTTATCAGCTATTCCACACACTGAGACTGAGCCAAGATCCCAGTATCATCATGAAAAAAATGCCACATCTACACTATTTCCTTCACCAAAGTACAAAGCTTTCAAATTCATATACCAACGGATTCAACAGGCAACTCAGAAACACTCTTGTTTCTCTTTAATACATTCCAAGAATATCTGAGAAAAAGATTTTCAAACTCTAAAACCATAGTGGACGAAAGGGTCTCCTGAGGAGCTTGTAAATATACAGTAGATTGAACCAGCCTACAGGCTTCTCTTCCTGAATTGATAGACTGCAGCTGAGCGTGGTATAGAACTTTATTCAGGTAGGCTGAGGACCACACAAGAATTTTCTACATGGGCTGGAAACTATCAGGAGGAACCCAGGAGTAGAACTGGTCTAATGGCTCTCAGAAATCTGGAGGCTAGAGCCCCAGAAACTAAAAGCAGGTATGAATAGGGGATAGGGTTTAGAAGTTGTCAGAAAGAAGACAGAAAAAGGCCAAGTTATTTTCAGTGGAAAGAACCAGAAGAAAAAGTTCAGATGGGATTGCCATAAACTAGTGACCCATCCTGGCTTTACAGACCATCCCAACCAGTGGTCTCTTGCTTGTTGAATTTGGATATTGGAAATATTTTTCTGTCATGTAATATGTAGTTACTCTCTGTGTCTAGGAAGCGACTCTGAGATGAAGATGAGCATGCTGGAAACATTACAATGCTTGTGGGGTTGCCAGGGTGGAAAGGGATGAAAGCAGGATGGGGCAGTGAGAGAAGCTGGGCTGTAATGTAGACACCCTCAGCTGAGCCTTTAGGGAGCTTTGCAATAGATATGAGCCCTTCAGCATTGTCTTAAGTCAGGGTACCTCCATCTTGACTAGTCATTGGATGTGCCTAGGGAAAACATGATCCTGGCAGCAGGAGGACTCTTGTCAGCTGAGCCAGTTCCTGGAGATGAGAGAAGAAGCTTGGAAGCTAGAACTGTCTCAGTATTGCTCTCAGCAGCTAGGGGAAGGGGGATTTGAGTGGTACATCACTTATCATTATGCCTGTGATATCATCCCAGTTTTTTGCTGATGCTTTTTAAGAATAATATTAATATCACAAGCTGAACATTTTCACCAAGAAGTCTCCCGATCTTCTAGGCCAATACATACAGCGAGGTTCCCAAGATGACCTTTGGTTCCCCTTGCCTGTCTGACCCCTACCTGGAAAACTCCTATTTATCCTGCAATTATCAGTTCAAATATCACCTCCTCCATGAAGATTTTTGATTTCCATTGCCAACGACAGATTTCCACCTTCTATGTCCCCAGGAGTCTCCAGCTATCTCAGGAAAGAGCTAACCTATGGTATTGTTAATGTCTGTATATCTTTTTTACAACTAGAGTGTGAGATCCATGGGGAAGAGACAGTCTCATCATTTCATTGGTGTAGCCCAAGCATTCTGGAACAGGCATCGCATGATTTATGCTGAATTACGTCCACTGATATGAACATAACATTCATGATCTTGGTATATGTCAGTATCTGTGCATGCTACTCATTGGCAATTCTATCACCATTCTTTTTTCACTTTTGCCATTTTGTAGGAATATAGAGAATATTAATTTTAAAATGTTTGCTTTCAGAAAGAAAATTGATTACCCATATGTTTTCTCTTGGCCAAAGTAGGATCAATGGTTTTAGGTTTTGTTTGTTTGTTCTTATTTTTAAGTCTAGGAAAAGATCACCCATTTTTTGGTACTTGTCTCCTTTTCTTTTGTGAATTTAAAACTAGTGTGCTTTTAAAAATTATCATTGTTACTGTTGTTAGGTGCCATCAAGTCGGTTTCAGACTCATAGAGACCCTACGTACAACAGGCAAAACACTATTGTCAGTACTTCTCTGCTATCCATATGGTTTTCAATGGTGGATTGATTTTTGGGAGTGGGTTTCCAGGTCCTTTTCCCCGAAAAATTGTGTGGTTGGAGGCATATCAAACAAATCATAATTCAGATAATAAAATAAATTACTTACTTTTTTGGGTGAGGGCAACAACACAGTCTTACTTAAGTAGCCCAACCTGGACTGGAACTCACAATTCTCCTCCTGCTTCAGCTTCCCTAGTCCTGGTATTCATTAAAGGTGTGTGCCATCAAGTTCTGCTAAATAATTTACTCTTAGTTAACATACTTCAACATGAATTTCTTAGTTTCAGATATTTTAGAAAACTGTTAACTTTCAGTTGATCGTACACAAAGAAATAAGGAGCTGTGTATCAAAACCTGGGTTATCTGAGTCTGTTTTCCCATTAATCCTAGTGAAGTTTAAGGGCTCTTTATAGATTTGCAGTTGAGGTAGTGTCTGGCTCGCCTTCCTTCTAAACTATCAATAATGGGTTTCAGTTTCCTCATGCACAAATTAAGAAAATTCTCGGATTTCTTGTAGCTCTAACATCCTTTGATTCTATGGCTTTGTCTATACTAAAGCACAGGAATGGGAGAAGGACGTGGTAATCCACTCCTGAGGCAATCCTGGAACAATTAGCCATTGAAAAACCTATTAGGGTTGCTATGAGTGGGACACAACTCAACAGCACCTAACAACAACAACAACAAAGCACAGGATGGCTTAATATTTTATTTGATATCTAAAATGTAGAGAATGTTGTCATCAGACAGTATAATGTTTATGTAAAATTAGTTTAACCTTGGATCTCTTTCTCAGTCATTCCTATTCTTTGAATAACCCAACTCAAATCTGCTACATGAAAAACATCATAGTATATATACCATATAAAACATTTTTAGCAAGAAATCTGTATGCCATATAAAAGACGCAAGCCATCAAAAGAATAAATAGTTGATGCAAGGCTGCTACATAGAAATAAAATAATCTTCAAACACGGCGATTAAAATCAGAGTGATAATCTATGGATCAGCACTGTGATACCTGAAGAGGAAAAAAAGTGGTTCCTGAGAATTATATTTAATCTCTGTCTCTGTCTCTGTCTCTGTCTCTGTCTCTCTCTCTCTCATAATGAATTTTCTGAATTCTCAAATAATGCATTTTCTGCAGTTAGAAATAAAGGGCTCATACACGGAATCTCTGAGAAGAAATGTGCAAGGAGCTACGTTAAATGGCATGCAAAGAAGAGAAAGCTGGAACACAATGACATGTTTGGGGTGATGTATAGCATCTTCAAACACATCACACTGTAGTTTCCTGATATCTGTGAAACTTGGACCATTTAAGGTGACATATTTGATAAATTCTGGGAGAACCAAAAAGAAACTGGGTTGTTATTTTTCCTATGCTCAGTTTTAAAGCTTTATTGCTTTCTGGGAGATAAATTTCTGCTTTTAACATTATCTAGCTCCTATATAAGATATATTACTATAGTCCCTGGCCATTTGGAAGCCAATAACAGTTATTTCTTTTTTAGGCTGCCTCCTGATCTTACAATGAATCCCTTTATGCAACAGTCTTAAAGAAAAAACAGGAGTTGCAGTAATGATGTAGAATCACCGGGATTTAGCTAGGCGCTATGGTGCATGCCCACTACACCAGATACTCAGGAGGCTTAGGCAGGAGGATCACAAGTTGCAGGCCAGAGGCAGCCTGCACACCTTAGAGAGACCCTATCTCAAAAATAAATAAAAAATATTAGAAAGGGGGTACAGGGGTGTGGTCCAGTGATAGAACACTTGCTCAGGATATGTAAAGCCTTGGGTTCAACATCCAGTAGTGGAAAAAAAGAAAAAGAAAAAGAATCCTAGGGCTTTGGAGCTGAAAGGGCCCTGGAGACCAATGTGCAGCATTGCTGTGCCGCATTTCCTTCTCCTCACGCAGGGCACCAGCCAGTCTAAGGAAGCTGCAGAGAATGAGCCTTGAGTGGGAGGGAGGACTATTGGCTTGACCTCTACATTTCCAGCCAGCTGTGAGCCATGAACCCATCACTTAACCCTTGGCTAAATCTCTGTGACCCACTGCTTAACCTTGACTGCAGAACTTTCTCTCCATTTTTCTCATCTGGAGAATGAGAAGTCAAATTAGCTAATGGCAAGGGCCTCCTTCAGTTGGGAACATTCTGTCCTTTCATGATGCCACACCCCAAATTAAACAAAATTCCTCTCTCTCTTTCTCTCCCTGTCTCTCTCTTTCTCCACTGCCTGATTCAGTTGTCCATTAATCTTAGAAAATTCAACATAAAAATCTTGAATTTTAAAAGAAATAATTTGGCGAGTTGGTATTTGAGTTACTCAAGTACCCTTTCCAAGACAAGCATAATTTCTTTTAAATAACTAACTACTAAACATGCTTGCACTTTATGACAATTAGATTTTCACACAACTTTCCAGAAATGCATATTTGACGTTAAAAATTACCACCCTTGAATTTGCTTGGTCCTTTACACTCTGACCTCAGGTTTATTTATTATTTAGCCATATTTGGGGGTTGAACCTAGGACCTTGCACATATTTTGCAAGTGCTCCACCACTAAGATGTACCCCCAGCCCATTTTTTTTTATCTTGACACAGGGTCTCGCTAAGACTTGTGCCTCTGTCCTCAAACCTGCGATCCTCCTGTCTTTGCCTCCTGAGTTGCTGGGATTACATGCATGAGCCAGTGTGCCAGCCTTGCCCTCAGGTTTATAGACTTACTGACCTCTCACCATGACTTTCATACTACTCACCATTCCCCCACAGAACCCCCCTCTCATTCTGCCCTTGGAGCCACATGCTCAGCAACCTTTTCTACTACACTAACTAAATCCTTCTCTTGTTGCTTGTCATCCCTATCTCCTACCTCACTATGATCCAGCCAGCTTCTATAGTTCATCCAGCAGTTACAGAGAGTTCACTTCTGAACATCTGCTTCAGGCTTGCCTTACCTCTGGTTGATATCACAAAATAACACAGTTGGCTGGATGGCTTATAAGCAACAGAAATGTGTATCTCACTATTCTAGAGGCTGGAAAGTCCAAGATCAAGGCACTGGCAGATTTAGCGAATGGAGAAGTCCTACTTCCTGTGCTCAGAGACATGTCTTCTTGCTGTCTTCATGTGATGGAAGGGCCAGGCAGCTGTCAGGGCTTTCCTTTTGTAAGGGCACTAACTCCATACATGAGGACACCATCTTCATGACTTAATCACCTTCCAAAGGTCCCATCTCCTAATACCATCATCTTGCGGGTTAGAATGTCAACACAAGAGTTTGGGGGCAACACATTTAGAACATAGCAAAGGGCAACATCAAAATGGTTTCTGCTCCCTAACCCTACACTGTCACCATTGTTCTGAAAGTCAAGTTCCTCTCCCCAATAACATGCTGAAGCTCTCCTCATTTCTGCTTCCTTCTGAATTTCCACAGTTGGAATTAATACTCTCTATAGTCCATGGGTGACATATGTTTTTACATTGTCATCAACACAAGTAAAATTAGCAAATTTATGAACAAGAAAAATAGGCTTCCCACTGTGTATATTTATTCTTGGGAGAAAGGTGCTTAAAATTGTAGAATGCTATTATTGATTTGTTGAAGGCAAGGAAACAACACTGTTCTTAATTAACGTCTCAAAAAAATGTACATCATTTTAAAAGGGAAAAGAGATCTATTTCCATGAGAAGTTGCAATACTTCAAAAGCCCTGCTAGAAATAGAGCTTCTGATTCTCAATCCATTAAAGGATTATATTCTACATTTTGCCACACAGGTTAAGATCCTCAGGAATTTTCACATCGATGAGCTGTGGGATTTGGTCTTTCTGTGCACACACCACAGAACCAATGAGCAGGCCATTTTTTTTTAGCCAATATCTCATCTTCATACAGGAAAGGGACCCAACAGGTACACAAAACACATCATTTTTTCCATGAAAAGTGGACAGCTACTTCCAGGACCTACTTAACTTGCAGTAAAGCTGAAATCTATGGCGTCATTCTTATTGAAGTATTTCCATCATTTTTTCCTAAACTAAGTCCTCTTTTTATAAAATAGTAATTTCATGCACAGCAACTTTTCTCACCAGAGAGCTAAAGTTACTTGCTTAAATTGACATAGGCAGCTGGTGACAGAAAAAAAATGGATTTCCTGACTGTTGGTGTAATTTCAAATTCACACACAGAAAGTAAACAGGAAAAAAAAATCCTCATTTTCTATGTCACTTTCTATCATTCAGGCAATGGCTACTGTTTTAACCCTAGACTAATTCTCAAGGTCAAATCTCTTATTAGTTTTAAGTTCTTTTCTGATTTCTATTCCACAACTTCAATTTTAAAGGTCATTTTAAGGTAGTCACTGATATATGACCTATGATAATGTTAAAGTTTTTAGAGTTAACTGTAATTTTAAATGTACTCTGTAATGTGTCTTATTTTTAGCTATGTTGTTGTCGTTAAGTACTGTGGAGTCAGTGTCCACCTCATAGCAACTCTACGTACAACAGGCAGAACAGTATTGTCAGGGCTTCTCTGCTATTCATAGGGTTTTCAATGGCTGATTTTTAGCTATCCTGTAGCCAAAATTAGGTTTCTCCTTTTTAGATTCAGAATGACAGTTTTCCTGTTCGTTTACTAAATTCACATATGATAACATAATTGTTATATTTACTTTAGCACATTTAAGAAGCAGGACAAATATGGTAAATTTTAATTGTTCATGGAAATCAATTTATGTGCAAACAACCTAAAATCTATTTTCATTTCTTAAAATCTGCATTTTTACATTTCAGATTTGTTCGTGCAGCAAGATGTGAAATTTGATTGCTAGTTGCTTAAATGCATAAAACAATTTCAAGAAATGCAGAGCTACAAATAATTTTCATAAGATAAGAATCCATTAGAAGAAATCTGTTCTATGATTATAGGAAGGTGAGCAAAAGAGGAACAAATTTCCCTGGGGCCTACTCAAAGACCAATAATGACAGCAGATGGAAAGTTGGCATATTCCCTGGGAGTCATTTCTTACATTCAATTCTTTCCCACCTCAAGTTATTATTTTGTTAACTGTGTATGCACAAGAAAGTAAATAGATGGGTAATATGAAATTGTGTTTATTCTCTTCATTCTTACCTTCAGAATGCAATTTCCCTTCAGGATACCTCCTGTGATTTGAGATGTCTCAAGTAGACTTTATGACACCCTGTGTGATTCTGATGTCTTATACCAGCTTGTAAGTTTAGGGTTATAAAATTTAAAGCTGAAGGGCCCTAACAATTATTCAATCATATACTCATTGTATAGGTGAGAAAGCTAAGGTTCTGAGGGACTAAATGACTTGCCTAATGCTGAATTGGGCTAGTGTTTTACCTCAGTTGGTAGAGTACTGCTCTGCACTCTCCAAGGACCAGGATTTGAGGCCCAGCACCACAAAAACAGGAGACGGGCATGGCAATCCACTCCAGAAGCAATCCTGAAATAATTAGCCTTGAAAACCCTGTGAGGGTCACTATGGGTCCAGCACCTAACACCACCACTGTGGAATGAGCTAGTTAGTAACAAAGATTAGATGAGAACAGAAGTGTCTGGGTTCCTAGACAGGAAGTTTCCACCACCACTCCCAAACCCCACCCCCTCCCCCATCTCCACTCCAGGATGCCACTTCAATTTCTGCCTCTGTTTCACCTCTTAGGCAGTTACAAGATTTCCTGTGTTCCAACAGGATAGCCTAGCAGATGGCTGGGGCCACAAAGAATGGTAAGGGTCAAATATTTGAAGGGATAGCACCCTGCTATGTCACCAAGACCACCCAACTAGGTTGCAGAAGCCCAGAGTTCTTTCTGTTCACTAGTGGCTATGCTCACCTTGTTCATCCTCCTTGACCCTAAGTGTCCTCAGGTATAAAGTAGAAAGTCCAGGGAATGATCAAATGGAATAGCCTAGGCACATTCGATGTTCAACATCTGTTTAATCTGAATAGATTGGCTAACTGTGGTATCCAAGCAAATGGTGGTGTGGCATTTCTGAATTAACTTTAACTCTGATTCCTTCCCTCAACAAATTATTCCATTTCACCCATTCTGTAAAGAAATATTTATCAAGCATCTCCTAGGTGCAACCAAGCACTGTGCTAGGTCCATGATATAAAATGGTAATGGACGGATGGACATGATCTCTACTCTTGAGCAATTTGTACACTAATGGAGGAGACAGAGATGGGACCTGCCATGATGATACAACACAGAGGAGGGACCTTGACCTGGATTAAGGAGTCTTGGAAAGTTTCCTCAGAGAAATCCACTTAGGCCCTGACACCTGACAAGTAAGTAGGAGTTACTCTAGTGGAGGAGACAAGGCAGAATGTTTCAGGAAGAAAAACAATCCACTCTGCCAGTCCAGGGGTGAAAGAGTTAATGTTCCAAAGGAAATTGGCTATGTTGCCATTAGAATGTGAGGATTGGAGCTGTGGATGAGGCAGGGACCCTATGTAAACAGGTGAAGCACAATTGTCAATGCTTCTCTCCTGTTCACAGGGTTTTCAATGGCTGATTGTTTTTTGGGAGTGGGTTGCCAGATCTGTCTCCCAAGCCTACAGCACCTGGTGTTCCCAGCTAGTCTCCCCTCCAAGTACCAACCAGGCCTGACCCTGCTTGGCTCCCAAGATCTGACGGGATCGGACACCACCATGGTACAGCTGCAGGCTGCCAACTGATATAGGCTAGCCTAATGCACTTAAACTTTAGTCCTAAGAATAATAGAAAAACCTCAAAGAATTTTAAGTGACAAAGTAAAACAATCACATAAATAGCTTTGTGATGAGGAATCAGACTTTTTTGAACTCCGAGGGCTTTTTTCCCTGCATGTGCACAATCATACCCGTGTATATTCATTTCAGTATTTAAATAACCATTCTCTTTTGTCCAGAATCAATGTAAATCATTTCTCAAATTACATCTACCCCTACTGCACCTTCATCTTAAAAAAATTACATAGGAAAATTGTTTGATTTTTACTCAAAATGACCGCAAGATCCATAATCACAAACAACCAGTCAAGGTGAGAAAATATTTGTCAAATAAATGTATGCACTGACAAACTTCCATTAAAATTTCCAACATTCAAATTAAGAAGAAAAGACAGGAATAATTGGAATAGGAAACCAAAGAATAAATAAATGAGAGGAAATGTGAAAATATCATACTCTAAATGGTGAGCCTATTAAAATCACCACACCCAGCCTATGTGCAGTGGGTAGGCAGCTCTGGAAAGCTGGCACACGATTAACCAGCTGGGCCAGATAAACCAGGTCATGCCAAGCAAATTATGGCCTCAGTGGAAAAAGAGATATATTTGTGTTTGCCAGAAGTGATGCCATGACAAACAAACTTTCCCTTAACCTCAACCTAGAATTTAGCTCTGCCAATGCATCTAATGGCTGAGACTCTGAGCTGAGCACTGGTGAGTGGGAGTCTATGGCCTGTGTAGTTAGGGTCTAGGAAGGGCCTCACACTTTTGTATATGAGCCCCTCTTGTATTGGGAGATCATCACATGAAGTGGACCCTAAATTCTGCGGGTGTTTTTTTTTCCCATGACAAAATCCATGAGTTACTTTGTAGTCAGCTTTGTTTGAATATCTACAATCTTAACAACCTACAAAGAAAATAGAAACAGTAATCTTTAGCATTTATAGTTATTGCTGCTTCCAAAAGCCCAGAGCTTCAGCATTTGAGCATAGTGTTCTTTGGTGAAAGCACTCCCCTCAAGCTGAAGATTTAATTTTATCAAATAAAAGGATTTATGGACCACAAACAATGGGAATGGAAGCAGATGAGGGGAAAGAGTTGAACATCAAGAGACCTTCAGGGTTAGAAATGTGAGAACCATTTCAGGAAATGAGAATAAGACAAGTAGGCAAGGGCTCTTTGCAATTTCTCTTAAGTTCTAGCTTTTAGCACTTAATTGCCCAATTGCATACTTATACCCAAATTTTTAACTTGTGCAATAAAACATGAGTTTATTGCCCCCATGTATGGAAAATATAGACAACAGAGAGAAATATAATCCTGCCACTGAAATATGATCACTGTTAAATACTTTTGTATTGATTTTTCCAAATCTCTTGCTATAGCTCACTCTTGAGTTGGACCTGACTCAGAGCACCTAACAATAGCTCACTCACTTTCTCTTTGTACATAACTATGCACACATGATCTTATTATTATATTATGTATACTTATATATCCACATATATGTTAAAAGTAGGATCATATTGCAGTCATTATTTCAGAATCCTTGTATTCTTTTATTTGTTTGTTTGTTTATTGGTACTAACGTGTTGAATCCAGGGTCTTACTCATGATTTGCAAGGGCTCTGTCAGCAAACCACACTCCCAGTCCATTTTTTACTCTTTTATCTTGAGACAGGGTCTCATTAAATTTTCCAGGCTGCCTTTGGCATCAAACTTGTGATCTTCACACCTCTACCTTCCAAGTCTCTGATTTACAGGTGTGTGTCACCACACACGATGGAATCCTTGTATTGTTAACAATTATATACATCAGCCTCTGGAATCTAAGTGAAAATATGGACTTTTCTTCTTCATTGCTCTTTCCTTTACATCTAGAAGAGGCACCCAGTAAGTATCTATTGCTTGAATACATATGAATGTTGTTGCCAGTCAGCAAGTACATGTATTTATTCATGTGTCATATTATTATACAATTGTATGCTTAAATATACAAGTACAATTAATATCCCAGCTCTGTAATCTACTGTAATCTCCTCCCAGGCCAGATGCTCCGCCACCTCATCTAGCCTCTTTCAGCCCCTGCTCTGATGCCTTCCTTCTTCCTCCTGGCTCTTCCTCTGACCCCAATGGAATCTTCTTTCATTGTTTTTGGCATTTAGCACTTTCCATCTTGCTTTATACATAAGTTCAGTCCATGTTTCTCCATCGTGATATGTTGTTGTTGTTGTTGTTAGGAGGTGCCATTGAGTCGAGTCTGACTCATAGAGACCCCATGTACAGCGGAATGAATCACTTCCTGATTCTATGCCAGTCGCATGATCTTATTTATGTTTAAGCCCATTGTTGCAGACACTGTGTCAATCTATCTGGTGGAGGATTTTCCTTTTTTTTTGTTCACCTGCCACTCTCCCAAACGTGATGTCTTTTTCTAGGGATTGGTCTCTCCTGACTACATGTCCAAAATTGTAAGACTCGGTCTAGCCATCCTTGCTTCTAGGGAGCACTGTGGTTGCACTTCTTCTAGGACAGATCTGTTGGTTCTTTTGGCGGTCCATGGTATATTTAATAATCTCATCTCTAGCACCATAATCCAAAAGTATCAATTCTTATCTCCCTTGTTCAATGTCCAGCTTTCACAACCATATAATGTGACTGAAAATACTATGGCATAACTCAGATGCATTGACATCTTTGCTTTTCAATACTCTAAAGAGATCTTTTCCACAGCTTTTCCCAAAGCAATGTGTCTTTTGATTTCTTGACTGCTGCTTCCACAGGTGTTGATTGTAGAACCCTATGAATAGCATCTTGATATAGGACAGCTTTAGTATAAGATCTTTCTGTAGCTAATTTTTATAATAATAAAACAAAATAATTCTATGTATGAAGCATTTAATGTGTGCTAGAGTCTATACTGGGCTGGAGTTTAACTCGGTTGGTAGAGCACCACTCTGCCCTCTCTGAGAATGCAGGTTCAATTCCCAGCACTGCAAAAATGGGAGAAAGATGTGGCAATCCACTCCCAGAGCGCTCCTAAAACAATCCCAAACAATTAGCCATTGAAAACCCTATGAGGGGGCCAGGTGCTGTGGTGGGCATGCCTGTAATCCCAGCAACTCAGAAGGCAGAGGCAGGAGGATAGCAAGTTTGAGACCAGAGGCAGTCTGCGTAATTTAGTAAGACTCTGTCTCAAAAAGTAAAAAAGTGGGCTGAGGGATGCAGCTCAGTGGCCCAGCATTGGTAAAACATGCAAGCGCGAGGCCCTGAGTTCCGCTCCTGGTACCACAAACAACAACAACAACCAGAAAAAGAAAACCCTATGAGGGTCGCTATGAGTTGGATATGACTTGACAGCACCTAAAAACAACAGTGTCTCTACTGCTATGTGTGGATTATATCCTTTAATGTCCATAGTAACCCTATAAAATTGACACTGAGATTATCTTCATTTTATAAATGGAGTGACTCACCCAAGACAGAGATCAGCCTTGTGTTCAAGCCTGTCTGATTCTAGAGTCTGCTCTCTGGATCCACTGTCCCCACAGCCTCCAGGCTTCTCAGCTCCTCCCATATCACTTGTAGCAGTGCCTTGTGTACATGCAGGCACTCAGTGATTTCTTATTGACCAGAAAAATGAAACACACATTAAAATGGGACCCGAGTTGGTTAATGATGAAGGGATAAATCTTGAGATTGGGATGTCCATGAAATTTGGTTTCAGGGTGAAAGGAAAGTGAAAATGCAGACTTAGGAAAATAGTACAAAGCGTGCCCTCTAATTTTCTCCTGTTCAATAGTGAAGAGAAACAAGCTTAATGAGACTTTGTCCAGACAAAGTTAAAGACAATGTACAAGGAGATTCCAGCCCAAAACAAAAGCACATCCTTGATGGTCAAGAAAGTGCTTCTTCAGAAGAGCTAAGGTGTGGTTTGAGTATTAATGAGATAAATCAAAAGCTGGAGACGTGGAATTGGAAAGATGAAAGTGAGAGTTAAACCAGCAAAGGATGGGAAATGAAATCCTTGGGAGATCAAAAAGGAGAGAACATTCTAGAATCCTTAGGTGTTGTTGTTGTTAGGTGCCGTCGAGTCAGTATCCGACTCATAGTGACCCTCATAGGGTTTTCAATGGCTGACTGTTTTGGGACTGCCTTGGGAGTGGATTGCCAGGCCTTTCTCCCATTTTTGCAGTACTGGGAATTGAACTCGGGACCCCAGAGACTACAGCGCAGCGCTCTACCAACTGAGCTAAATCCCAGCCCAGAATCCTTAGGTAGTGACCAGAAACCTGCCATGCTGTCAGAATGAGTCTCCATTCTCAAGATGAAAACAGTAACAACTTTCTCTCCAGCTTTACTAATTTTGAAACTGTAGCACACCCTCTCGGAGGCCAGGGGGCTCGCATCCCAGTGGTCTTCCCAGCAGACTGACTTCCAGAGGCAGCGTGTGCAGCGTAGGCCTCTCCGGGTCCCTGGAGCCTGCTCGCCCACATGGTCTCAGTCAGAAGTGCAGGGGAAGAGCTGGGGATGCAGGTCAGGGCTATAGTGCTTGCCTAGCATGTGAGAGGCCCTGGGTTTGATTCCCACACTGCAAAAAGACAAATCAAAGCAAGAAGTGCTAGAGGGACTATCTTAACCAGCTGGTGGAAAGATAGTCCAGATCCCTTGCCACTCTAAACAACTTGGAGATGCATATTCTATGCCACCTCCTACTACCTCCTAGAACACCCCACAGGGAACACACTTCAGTTGCCCCCCAGGGTAAATTGTTTGATAACACATTATTTGTCTCCCCGTTTCACTCTGTCATTCCTCCATGAGTGTTTCCTGGGATCACTTCCCAAGTAAATTACTTGCACTGAAATCCTTGTCTCAAAGCCCTGCTTCCATAAAAAGAGCAGACTCACTCGGGGCAGACACGCACACAGATGCCTAACCCAGCCGCCCCTTACATCTTTCCTTCCACGTGGTATTTCCCCACTTATGATATTGCAGAGAAAGGGCAGGTAAGAGAGCAGAGTCTTCATTACTCTGACATGAGATCATCTCCAGTGTACCTCTTTCATTTCTAAAAGACAAAGCAAAAGCTAGGCGTGGCGATGCACACCTGTAATCCCAGCAATTCGGGAGGATCACAAGTTCAAGGCCAGAGGCAGCCTGTGTAACTTAGTGAGACCTTAACTCAGAATAGAAAGTAAAAATTGCTGAGGGTACGGTCCAGTGGTAGAGCGCTTGCAAAATATGCATGAGCCCTGGGTTCAACCCCCAGGACTACATAAATAAATAAATAATGAAATAATGAAATAAAAGATAAAGCAAAGATACAGTGGGCCTCATATTCCAGGGATCCAGACCTCACATAAAATTTTTCCCAAAAAGCTATTATTTTTTATGTAACTGTTCCAACAGAGGATATACAAAAAAAAAGTTTCATGGTCATATAAATTTAGGAAATGTTGGATTAAACAGAATCAATTGGGACCTTTACAGCAGGAATTCTTCTAAATTTTATTCTCTAATGAATACTCAACATGCTCTGAAAGGTGATATAGTATTGACCAGCCCCCAGATTACTTGCCCATGAACCTCTTGAAGGGCTAGTTACCCACAGAACAGTCTTTCTACCTCCAAAATAATCTACCATCCAGTCTTAGCCTCTTTAGCTACCCCCATCTCCCACCACTCTTTTTCTGTCCCTGTCGAATGCCCAGGCTTCCTAACTAATACTTCTCAGAATTCTCCAGACACTTCAAGCCCTTCCATCCTTCCGGGCCATTGTGCTCACTGCTTCACTCCCTGGAACTATCTCTCACTTTCATATCTGGTGAATCCTTCTTGGTTGGTCTTTCCCGATGCCCCTAGAGATGACAGCTTGGATCAAGTTTCTCTAGCAACTTACCCCTTTTCACCTTCATGTTCCCAGAAGTCTGTGGGGAATACAGAACCTACAGCAGGTACTTGCATGAGGTAATTCAAGGAACAGATGAGTGAAGTGAGGTTTCAAGAAGTTAAATCATATTTTTTTGAGTTCAAAACCAGGGCTGGGGATGGACCTCAGTGGTAGAAACTTGCCTAGCATATCCAAGGTCCAGGTTTGGTCTCAAGGACCGAGGGGGGGAAAGAAGCCTTTAGTTAGGCATGGTGTCTCACACCTATGCTTCCTGCACTTGGAAAGCTGAGGCAGGAGGATCATGAGTTCAAGGCCAGCCTGGATAACACAGTAAGGCTCCTTTGAAAACAAAATGAAATACAACAACACAAAAATGAAAACAAAAACAAAAAAACAAAACAAAGCAAAGTTCAAAGCCAGAAATAGAATGTTTCACTCATAATTCAAGTTAATTCTAGTATCTATGTCCATATCCCAGAAATCAAAGATGTTATTCAGGGAATTTGATGATTTTGTAAAAGTTGTAATTAAAATATACAAAAAAACCCGAGTGCAGTGGTGCATGTCTGTAATCCCAGCAACTTGGGAGGCAGAGCCAGGATCATGAGTTCCAGGCCAGAAGCAGCCTGTGTAACTTAATGAGGCCCTGTATACAAATAAATAAGTAAATAAAAATGAAAAATGGGAGGTGTGTAGCTAAATGGTGGACACCCTGGGTTCAACCCCTCAGTACTACAATCAATCAATCAATAACACATTTTATCATCATAACAATTTTTTTGTGTGTGTGGTACTGGGGGTTGATCCCGGGGCCTCACGCCTGCATGCTTTGCAAGTGCTGGACTACTGAGCTGCACCCCCAGCCCTTTTATTTTTTTTCCTTACTTCCTGAGACAGGGTCTCGCTAAATTACATAGACTTTCTCTGGTCTCGAACTTGCAATCCTCCTGGCTCCACCTCCCAAGCCGCTGGGATTACAGACGTGCGCCACCACGCCCAGCTCATCATAACAATTTTTTAAGTATGCAGTTCAGTAGTGTTAAGGGCATTCACATTGTTGTGCAACCCATCTCTAGAACTCTTCATATTTCAAAGTTAACCTCTATAGCTATTAAAGAACAACTTCCTATTCTCCCAATCCCCATGCCTTAATAACCCCTGGTTACTACTCTAAGTAGCTGTCATAAATGGAATCAGGTAGTATTTGACTTTTTGCAATTGGCTTATCTCATTTAGAATAATGTCCTTCAGTGTTCATCCATGTTATAGCATATACCAGAATTTCTTTCCTTTTTACAGCTAAATAATATTCCATTGTATGAGTATTCCACATGCTATTTATCCATTCAGCAGTCAATGGACACTTGGCTCACTTCCATCTTTTTGTTGTGAATAATACTGCTATGTACATGGGTGTACAAATATTTATTCAAGACCCTGATTTCGATGCTTTTTGGTATATTTGGTGATTCTTTTTTGAGCACATTAGTTTAACATTTTCCTTTACAATTGGAAGGGTTCTGAATAATAATCTAACTTCTCTCTTAGCTATTATCAAAAGCCTAACACCAGTGATTCAATAAGGAAAACATACTGCCAATTAGTACTGTTTGATTAGCTGAGAAACCAACTTGAAACATTCTAATTCTAACAGAGAATTTATTAGAAAAGTCTGAGGGGGCATCTGTATTCAGTCAAAAGTCCATGCCACAAGGAAGACAGGTACTACTGGCCCTCATGAACAAGTGGAACCAGATCTCTAAGTACCTTCAGAACCTCCCATCCTCCTTCTTGCCTGCCTGCTCCATTCTTCTACCTAGAAGAAAAATGGCATCCAGAGCCTCTCACTGTCATATCTGTGGCTCTAGTCTCCATGATGAGAGAGGCCCAAATCTCTCCCCGTCCCAAATTTAAAATCTCAGGGAAGAGATTTGCTGCGCTGTTTCTGTTTCACTCCTAGAACCCAGGCCAAGCAATAGGCAAGCCTCTGCAGAAAAACACACAAAACATGAAAGGACATGCTGGATGGGAAGATCCTATAGACTAGAGTACCTCAACGTGTAATGTCAGAGTAACCGGATTCCTGGAGGTGCCTGTTGGAGAATTTAGAACCCTGTTTATAAACATGCAAAAGGACCTCAAAGACTTTCCCATGAAAGTAATTGATTCACCGGACAAAAAGGTATCTAACTTGGAAGAAAAATACTTCAGAGAAATAGAAATTCTGAAGAAGAATCAAGCAGAGGTCCTTGAGATGCAAGGAAAATTAAACCAACTTATCATTATGGTAGAATCTTCAGTTTTGAGACTAGAAGAAGCCGACAACTGGATAACTGAGGCTGAGGAAAAGGCAGAAGACCTTATTTACTCACATACCAAGATAGAAAGAATGATGAAACAGTATGACCAAGATTTTCAAGTGATATTTGCTAAAATGCAGAAGTGAAACCTATGAGTTCAGGGGGTCCACAAAGGAGCTGAAAACCACCCTGTTAATGAAGTGCAGCTGGGACGGTGTAGTATGAAATAATTGCTCCAAGTGCAATGATACGGATATATGCATCAGGGAGGGGTTATCAGTGATAACCAAAACATCATAGGTCCAGAACAGCCATAAATTCACTAATGCCTCAGTAGAAGGGCTGCAGAATGAAAGGCTACAGAGTGAGAAGATATCCAACCATCTCTGCCTGTGTTGAACACATTCATGGGGTTAAGACACAGCGGGCTCCTAGGGAAATCTGGGGTAGGAAAATATATTAACCAACATCCTGGATTCACAATTATTGAAGCAAGGAAAAGGCCTTCTGGCCCTGAAATCTCTTAGACAAGTTTCTGTGTCATAAGGCAAGCCCAGCACAAGTCACGTGAAAAGGGAAAGAAAAGATAGTGTTCCCACAAGGTCAAGGAAGTCCAGAGGCCAAGATTTAAAGGAAGCAATAATGACACCCAGAGAGATCCTGGGCTGTATCATTTCCAGGAGAGAACACCTAAGTTCAAGTACCTTTGGGGCATCTTATTTGATAATTAGGTGTAGAAATACATTTGGCTACAGGAAGCACAAAGAAGTGTATGGAAATATTACTAAGAACCAAAGCTAAACCCCTTATCACTTGCGGCTGCCTCTGGTAAAACGTTTCTCCTGTTTGTTCATTGATTCTGAATGTTAAGTAAGTCTTTCCAGCAGTGGTTCCAGGGTATTGGAGCATTGACTCTCAGGCAGCAAATGAAAAATGAGGGCTGCAAAGTTCAGGGAATAATAGAATATTAAATTTTAACTGAGCTGCTGTATATATCACAACCAGGAAACAAAGAACATCAGCAAACTGTGCCTGCCAGCACAGGGAGGATAAAAGATTTCTGCTCTTTGTACAAAATTATCGGTAGCCATGACAGGGTGTTCTTAGGTTTGTGGGTGATGAAGAGGTTGATAAGTGTTATGGTTTAGATCTAAATGTCCCTCAAAAGTCATGTGTTTGAATGTTTGGTTCCCAAGTGGTGGTGCTGTTTGTGGAGGGAGATGAGATTATACTTTGTGGAAACAGATCCCTAGGGGTCAGCATTTGGAGTTTTTACCAGATTCAAATCTCTGATCATTCTCTGCATCCTGGTTA
This sequence comes from Pedetes capensis, assembly GCA_007922755.1. Lineage (NCBI taxonomy): Eukaryota > Metazoa > Chordata > Mammalia > Rodentia > Pedetidae > Pedetes > Pedetes capensis. Next base: position 26,627 of record VMDO01005151.1, read on the forward strand.
TGAAGATGTAAGGTTGTATGCCAGAGGCCCTGCTGCATGTTGCTGCCATGCCTCCTACACCACCATTATGGACTGATCCTCTAACTGTGAGTCCCCAATAAATATTTCCTTCCATGAGTTTGCTTAGGTTGGTTTCTCTGCCATAGGAGTGGTAAGCTAACTAATACAATGGGAAAGAGAGAAAGGAAAACAATTTGCATTTGTAAATTAAAATACCTTTTTAGTAAAAATGAACTTTTCTCAGCCAAAACCAACAGTTCAACCCAAATGACTCACCAAATGTAAACTTACACACCCATTTGCTCTAACTCTTTTGTGGTGTTAGGCATCTTGGTTAGGCATTAGCAGGGAATATGGAAGAAAAGGGAAATGAAATTGACTCCTGCCATTTCACTGTGATAAGGAAACCATACTCATGTCTGAGGACATTGGATGCTGTTAGGTATTGTGAAGTCAAGTCTGCAATGACTGATTATTTCAAGATTGTTTTCAGGAATGGACTGCCACCTCCTTCTCCTATTTTTGCAGTGCTGGGAATCAAACCTGGATTCTCAGAAAGTGCAGAGCAGCACTCTACCAGCTGAGCTAAACCCCAGGACATTGGAAGGACATTTTTAAATGGATTCCACACCCTCCCCAAGATCCATTGCAAATGGATCCCCTAGATCCATTTACAAAACAAAGACCCTAGGCCCATGTCACACTGGGTGCCCAGAGCTGATGTCATACTGGGCATTCTTTAGCTTGAATAAACTAGACAGAACATGTGCCTATGCTCTCTTCTTCCTCTTTTCTTCCAAGTTCTCTCTTACTTTGTCTCTGCTCTTCTATCTTTAGCAACCACATGTACATGTCTCCCCTTTTTCAGGCCCATAGAAACCTCCTTATGCTGACTCACCTAGAAAACACAGGTTTTTCCAAGTTCCTTTGCACAGTTACCTAAGCTGCCTCAGGTGCCTCAATTTTCTTTGTAACTGTTCCTTAAAGGTGTACTATCTTTAGTAAACCTATACTATAATTTCTGTGGGCTGGGATTTAGCTCAGTTGGTAGAGGGCTGTGCTGCAGTCTCTGAGGTCCTGAGTTCAATTCCCTGCACCGCAAAAATGGGAGAAGGGCCTTGCAATCCACTCCCAAGGCAATCCCGAAATGGTCAGCCATTGAAAACCCTATGAGGGTCGCTATGAGTCGGATACCTACCTGACGGCACCCAACAACAACAACAATAATTTCTGCATCAGGTACAAATTCTTTTATATGCCATATACAAGCACTGAGGTTTTGCTGCCAGTTTCTGGACCCACACTCCAGATGTGCCTACTCATGCACATCTCCCTGATAACAATGGCACTCACCATTTTGGGTTATCTATAGTTATCTGTGCCTGCTGCCATAGCCCTGTGGCATCCGATCCTGTCAGATCTCGGAAATTAAGCAGTGTCAGGCCTGGTTAGTACTTGGACGGGAGACCACCTGGGAACACCAGGTGCTGTAGGCTTGGGAGATGACCTGGCAACCCACTCCCAAAAATCAATCCGCCATTGAAAACCCTATGAACAGCAGAGAAGCACTGACAATAGTGTTTTGCCTGTTGTATGCAAGGTCATTATGAGTCGGATACCGACTCCATGGCACCTAACAAGAACAAGAACAACAATAGTTACCTGTGGGCTAGGATTTAGCTCAGTTGGTAGAGAGCTGCTCTGCAGTCTCTGAGGTCCCAAGTTCTATTCCCAGTACTGCAAACATGGGAGAAGGACATGGCAATCCACTCCCGAGGCAATCCCAAAACAGTCAGTCATTGAAAACCCTACAACGGTCACTATGAGTCGGACATGACTTGACAGCACTAACAACAACAACAACATAGTTATCTGTGAACATATCTTACCTCCACAAGGAGATTATGAACTCCTCAAAGGCAAGGGAGATGACTGCTTCCTTTTTTCATCTTTATATGCCCCATACCATCCAGAGGAACTAATGTTTATTAACTATCTTCAACATGCCACACCTTATGTCAGACACTGTTGTATTGTACCCTATGCAGGCCTCCAAAATACCCTACAAAACAAGAAAGACTATTACATGTTCCTGAAGAACTAAAGCAAAATGAGAAGTAAATGACTTGCCCAAATTCACACCATGATAGAGCTGATATTCAAACCCAAGTCTACTGAGTTGCAAAACCTGTGCTCTTTCCTTCTTTTATATTACCAAGTTTGCAGACAGCACTCCTATTCTCCAATAAGCATCCTAACAATAAGAACAATAGTAGCTCACAGCATCAAGGGCTTTCTCCAAGCTATGTCCCATGGCAGATGCTTTACATTTATTACTTTAACTAATTCTCACCACAGCCACACAAGTTTGATAATGTCATTATCCTATCTAACAGATGAGAAAACTGAGGCACAGTGAGGTTAACATAATTGCCCCAGGTCTTGTGACTTACAGTAAGTGGTGGCATCAAGATGCTAACCTGGCCTGTTAGATTCCAGAGTATGTTCTCTTAATCATTATCCTATATTGATTGCAAAATACAAAACTAAACACACACACCAGCTTATCTTTTGAGCATCTACTGCATCTCATACTCTGAGAACTTTGTAATTAAATCCTTATTACAACCCTTAGAGCAAAGTAAGTATTCTGTAAATTGTGGAATGAATGAACAATTGGAGATAAAAAGAAGAGTCACAAAATATCACCAAGTACTAACAGAAAAATCCAGAGACACCTTTGTATTTGCATTGGCAACACCATGAGTCCTAAGCTACAGAGGACCAGGAAAAATAAATGAGCAGTAAAAACAGACATGTAAGAGCAATTTAGATTGTAGAGGGAAAAGGTTGTAGTTTGAAAAATGAGTGCTGTATAAAATCAATAATGATCCATTCCATGAAACAGACGTCCTCTGCTGTGAAGGCATCTTACATGAACTGTGCCAGAAAATCAGCATTTATAAGAAAGATGAACAGAAGCCTCCAACTCAGGCTCAGTTTTGTATCAGAAATATAGCCCTCCTAAGTAGATGACAGCTTCTCTGCAGGATGCATGCAGATAAATTAGAATGTGATATGTCAGCCTTGGAGGAGTAGACAGCATTGGACAAAATGCTAAAATATCTTGGTTCTACCACTGGCTTTTCCAGCCTTCATCATTCCTACTACTCACCAATGGTCTGTCTGCCACCTTGGGGTTGAGGTATGGTCATGTGACTCTGTCTGGCCACGAAAGTATGAAGAGCAGTGAGATGTCACTTTAAAAATCAGTATGTGATTTACAATGCTCTCTGCTGTGATGATGACAGATAATGTCAGATGCCCTGCATCACTGAGTAAAAATGGCATGGAGCAGAACTCTCAGCTAACTCACAGTGGAAGACACATGAAAGAGGAAAAAACCCTGTTGGTTTTAGCTACTGAAATTATTGTTGTTTGTTACTGCAGCATAACTTAGCTCAACCTGACTAATATACCAACTAATGAGTTGTGTGACTCTAGGCAAGCTGTTTATTTTGCCTGAATATGTATCAGTATTTTCACTGGAAAACTTAAGAAATTAGCTTAGAACAGGCAAGGTTAATCTGAGGGCTTTTAAGTGGCCTTCAGAAAGGCAATGAACAGCAAAAACAAACAAAAAAAAACCTATAGGTAAGATTGTGTTTGTGCATATGTGCAGGCAGAAGCATATACATGCACATATGTGTGCAAGAGAGAGAACATGAAATTCTCTTGGGAGAGGGTCCATAGCTTTTTCACTTGGGGGGAGCGTGTTGAGACAGGGTCACAGCTCTGTCTGGCCTGGAACTCACTATGTGGTCCAGGCTGGCCTCAAACTTCAATCCTCCTGCCTTGGCCTCCTCCAGAGTGCTGGGATTACAGATGTGTGCTACTATGCCTGACATGACTGTTTCAGATTTTAAGAGGGTCTGTTGTTGTTAGGTGCCATTGAGTCAATTCCAACTCATAGTGACCCTATGTACAGCAGGATGAAATGCTACAGAACATTGTGCCATGCACACATCATTTTTTATGTTTGCAGCCACTATGTTTTTTCTCATTTTGAGTCATGCCACATCAGCAAAAGGAGGTCCTGGTGGCTTTACTCCATTCCCATCATTAAGGTCAACTCTTCTTTGAGGAGGCAACATTTCCCCAGTCATTTTTGAATGCCTTCCAACCTCAGGGCTCATTTTCTGGTACTATATTTGACAGTGCTTCTCTGCTACTTATAGGGTTTTCAATGGCTAAATGTTTCAGGAGTGGGCTGCTAGGTCCTTCTCCCTAGTCTCTCTTAGTCTGGAAGCTCAGTTGAAACCTATCCCCCATGAGTGACCCTGCTGATATCTGAAATACCAATGGCATAGCTTTCAGCATCACAGCAACACACAAGCCCCCACAGCATGACAAACTGACAGGCATATGGGGGTTAAGAAGGTCTATATTATCCTAAATGAGGTTAAGAACCTGGATAATCTCTGAGACCATTTACAGCTCTAATGTGCTTTGTGGCATCTAGGGTAGGGAAAAGGTAGCTATTTAGGTTCCTCTATGATCTGATATTTCAGGATTTGCCTTGCATCAGATTTTGTTAAGATTATTGTTCAATAATCATGTTTAAGGGTCCTGCTTAATAGGATTATTGTGGTTGTTAGGTGCCTTTGAGTTATACCTGACTCATAGCAACCCTCATAGGGTTTTCGATGGCTGATTGTTTGGGGGATTATTTCTGGAGTGGGCTGCCATGTTCTTCTCCCATTTTTGTGAGGATCAAACCCAAGGCCTCAGAGAGTACAGACCAATACTCTACCAACTGACCTAAACCCAAGTTCTTTTAATAGGATTACAAATATAGAAATCTCAGGAGATATTCCTGAGCAAAAAGAGGAGATTCAGAGCAATTCTTTCAAACTCAAGGAAAGGTTCTTCAAAAGTGGGAAATGAGGACCTGGATCACTTTTGGCGGGTAGGACAAAGCTGGATCTACTTTTTGTGGGAGAAGAAAAATACATTTTCACTCATATTTTAAATGCCTCAGAGGCTGGAGGGTTATATTGTAGCTGAAGGCAATGAGCCATTTTTCATATGAAGGCAGCAGGTAGGGAAGTTTCATAGAGAGAGCCTGAGTTCATAGATGGACAGTGTGCGTTCAAGCCAGATTTAGCAATGAATTTCAGCATGCTATTGGGCCATGTTTTGCACAACTATAAAATAGGCACAGTAATACTCATCTATCACAGAGAGAGTCTGCTCAGCAAATAAATACTACATTCAAACATGGGCTATTTAAGAGAGCTTATTGAAGGACTATTTGCCAAATTATACACAGAATTAAGGGAAGTTTGAGGCCAGAGGCAGCCTGCATAACTTAGTGAGATCCTATCTCAAAATAAAAACTAAAAAATGTGGCTGGGAGTACAGCTCAGTGGTAGAGCACTTTTAAAGCATGTATGAGCCCCCCAAGTACTACAAAACAAACAAAAAGAAAAAAGAAAAAAGAAAAAAAACAAGCTGCAGCTATAGCTTAGGAAAGGGGAAAGGATATGCTAAGGGAGTTGTGGCTTTCAAGAGAAGCAGGTACAGCTAAGACCTGGCTCAGCATATAGCAAAGGCAGTTATAAGAGAGAAGTTCATAGTATTGTGTGCCTTCATCAATAAGACAGGGGTGCGACAAATAAATGACTTAGTGACACATCTCAAGGCACTAGAAAGCCAATAATAAATCAATCCCAACAGGAGTACTCAAACAGAAATTATCAAGATCAAGGCAGAGATATCTCAATTAGAATCTAAGAAGACAATTCAAAGAATTAATGAGACTAAGAGATGGTTCTTTGAAAAGATTAATAAAATAGATGCTCCTCTAGCTAATGTCATCAAAAGGAAAAAAAGAAAAGACCCAAATCATGAAAATTATAGATGAAAAATGGATCATAATCACTTATTCCAACAAAATTCAGAAAACCATCAGGGAATACTTTGAGAAATTATATTCCCCAAAACATGAAAATACAGAAGAAATGGTTAAGTTTATTAACACATATGATTTAGCAAAATTATCCCTGGAACAACCTAAACGGACCCATTACATATGCTGAGATAGAAAAGGTAATAAAAAGCCTCCCAACAAAGAAGAGCCCAGGACCTGATGGGTTCAAAACAGCATTCTACCAAACTTTCAAAGAAGAATTACCAATTTCCTCAAATTATTTCAAAAAGTTGAAGAGAAGGGAGCACTCCTAAACTTGGTCTATGAAGCTACTATCACCTTAATACCTAAACCAGGCAAGGATAGGTCTAAGAGAGAGAATTATAGACCATACTCCTTAATGAACACAGATGCAAAAATTCTCAGCAAAATCCTGGCATATCGAATTCAGCAACATATTAAGAAGATTGCTCATCATGACCAGTGGGATTTATTCCACAGATGCAAGACTAGTTCAACATACAAAAATCAATTAATGTAATTCAACACATCAAGAGGCTTGCAAACAAAAATCACATGATCATCCCAATTGATGCTGAGAAGGCTTTTGACAAAGTGAAACACCTTTTCATGATAAAAACCCTAGAGAAGATAGGCATAATAGGAAAGTACCTTAACATCATAAACACCATTTATGACATACCTACAGCCAACATCATATTAAATGGAGAAAAATTGAAATCATTTCCTCTAAGATCTGGAACAAGACAAGGATGTCCCCTCTTTCCTACCTTATTTAACACTGTGATTGAAGTCCTACCCAGGGCAATTAGACTAGAGAAAGAAATCAAAGGGATACAGATAGCCAAAGAAGAGGTCAAATTATCATTATTTGTGGATGACATGATACGTTACCTAAAAGACCCCAAAATCTCTTCTAGAAAACTTTTAAACCTAATTAACTCCTTCAGCAAAGTGGCAGGATACAAAATTAATACTCAAAAATCAGTAGCCTTCCTCTACACTAACTGTGAATAGGAAGAAAAGGAAATTAAAGCTACAATCCCTTTCATGACAGCCCACCAAAAATTTAAATATCTAGGAATCAATTTAAACAAAGATCCTGCAGATTTCTATAAGGAAAACTTCAAAACATTAAAGAAATCACAGAGGATACTAAAAGGTGGAAGGACCTCCCCTGCTCATATATTGGGAGAACCAATATTGTAAAAATGGCCATCCTATCAAAAGCAATCTATAGATTTAATGCAATCCCCATTAATATTCTAATGATAGACTTTATAGAAATAGAAAAAAAGATCCAAAAATTCATATGGAAACACAAAACACTACATATAGCCAAAACATTCTTAAGCTGCAGAACTAGTGCAGGTGTGATCACAATCCCTGACTTTAAACTATATTACACAGCTGTAGTAGCAAAAACAGCTTGGTACTGGTACAAAAATAGGCCTGAAGACCAGTGGAACAGAATAGAGGACCCAGGGATACATCAATGTATCTATAGCTACCTGATTTTTAACAGGAGCAAAGCAGGCAAATTAGAGAAAGGATAGCCTTTTCAACAAATGGTGTTGGGAAACTTGGATATCCACTTGCAGAAAAATGGAAACAGACCTGCACTTCTCGATATGCATGACAGTTAACTCAAAATGGATAAAAGACTTCAACATAAAACCAGAAACTTTAAAATTACTAGAAGAAAAGATAGGCAATATGCTCCAACATATAGGCATAGGAAAGCATTTCCTTAATAAGACTCCAATTGCTCAGGAAACTGCAACCAGAATAGATAAATGGGATTACATGAAATTAAAAACCTTCTGTATAGCAAAGGAAACAATCAACAGGGTTAAGGAAGTCCCTACTGAATGGGAGAAAATCTTTGCATCCTACACATCTGACAGAGGACTAATTTCCAGAATTTACAAAGAACTCAGCAAAACAACTCCCAAGGTAACAAATAATCCAATACACAAGTGGGCAAAGGAACTGAACAGACAGTTCTCAGATGAAGAAGTTTGTAAGGCTGTGAAACATATGAAAAAATGCTCAATATCCCTAGCCATTAGGGCAATGTGAATCAAAACAACTCTGAGATTCCACCTTACTCCAGTAAGAATGGCCAAGATCAATAAAACAAATGACAACAAATACTGGTGAGGTTGTGGGGAAAAAGAAACTCTCTTACACTATTGATGGGACTGTAAATTGGTTCAACCTGTTTGGAAATCAATATGGAGATAGCTCAGAAAACTAAAAATATAACTGCCATATGACCCAACTATACTATTCCTGGAAATATCCAAAGGGAGACAAGTTATACCACAGAGCCACCTGCTTCTCCATATTCAATGCAGCACTTTTCACAATAGCAAGGATATAGAATCAACAAGAGTTCCCATCAACACAAGAGTGGATAAAAAAATTATGGTACATATACACAATGAAATCCTACTCATCAATTTAAAAAACTGAATGTCATTTGCAGCAAAATGGATGGAATTGGAGAAAATTATCTTAAGTGAGCCTGCAGCTGTAGCCCTGTGACATCCCATCCCGTCAGATATTGGAAGCTAAGCAGGGTCGGGCCTGGTTAGTACCTGGATGGGAGACCGCCTGGAAACACCAGAAGCTGTAGGCTTGGGAGAAGGACCTGGCAACCCCCTCCCAAAAATCAATCTGCCATTGAAAACCCTATGAACAGCAGAGAAGCACTGACAATAGTGTTTCCCCTGTTGTACAGAGGGTCGCTATGAGTCAGATACCGACTCGATGGCACCTAACAACAACAACAAATCTTAAGTGAACGAACACAAGCCCCAAAAGAGAAATACCATATGTTCTCACTCATACGTGGGAGCTGAACGAAACTTAAAGGAAGGAAAAAATCCTATACATAAATTGAAACATAATAAAAAGCTCAGTTAAAGTTAGCATAGAAGGGACAATTTAAGGAGTGGAAAGAAGTAGGGAGGGATCTAGCAGAGGGAAGGGAAGACTGGAGAAGATATGAGGGCAAGGAGGGTCAATGAGGAGGGATGAAGGGGGAGAAGTCAATCTTAATGTAAACAGCACAAATTTATGAGTATGTTGGAGAAAAAGGGGGAAGATAGAAAAAAATAAAGCCTCCTAGAATAGCTAAAATACAAAAATAGTAATAATATCAAAGGCTGGCAATAATGTAAACGGACTAGATCACTCATGTAAAACTGCTGAGAATGTAAAGGGGTAGATCACAAAAATGTTTGGATTTATATCAGAATTGGATGCACGTATATAGATAAATATTCTCACAAAAAAACATGCAGATAGAAAGGAGACCATGGGTGGAAGGTAGGGATAGGGGAGGAGGGTAATGAGAGGGAAAGGGGGAAGTTATGTGAGCAGTGTACAATGAAGTGCATGTTTGGAAGTGTCATAATGAAATCCATTGAGTTGTACATTAAAAACTAAAAAAAAAAGGAAGGAAGGAAGGAAGGAAGGAAGGAAGGAAGAAAGAAAGAAAGAAAGAAAGAAAGAAAGAAAGAGAAAGAAAGGAAGAAAGAAAGACCTGGCTCAGCAAGGAGTCAGGGTAAAATGTTGTAGTTTTCCTCTCCTGTGTGCTGCTGGCGCCTCCCCTTGGTCAAAGCCAAGCAGAAACCAATGGGCAAAGGAGCTTGTCCACAAAAGTCAGTCTCTGAGGTTAGAGAGAAGGATGGAGAAGGTGAGCGAAGATGGAGAGGAAATGAACATTTCAGTTCTTGGAAAGTGTTTACAATATTAGCTATTCTTTGCTCTGTGTGAATGAGTATCCTACAACTTTTCCTAAAAACACATTCAGATAGGGTTGCCCAGAGAGAGGGTCTTTGGCTCCTGGACCCTCTCCGGGAAAGGGAACAAAAAAAATTCTGCCAAAATATCTCCACCATTGATAGTAAGTTGCTGGAATCACCATCACATTGCCCTAAGATATTTAATGCTGGTTTAACCATAGATGCTAAGCTCTAAAGTAGCCTAAAACCTAGGTGAAGATCTTCTTCTGTCTTATTTCCTGGAACCCAAGTGTGTTCAGGTGACCAGCATGAACCAGAAGAGAAAGGCAAACTTCTGTGACCAGAAGCCAAGCTCATCAGAGAGTCTGTTCATCTTCTAGAACAAAATCTTCAGTCAAGCAACCTTGCAACGGAGGCGCTTTCCCCACCCTGAAACTACAGGTTTTCATCTCACACAAAGGAAATAATTAGATTTCTGTACTGCGCTCTGTGATCTACTGCTGCCCGTTGCATGGCCATAAAACCATTAACTCCTTGCAGAGCATTTTATCTCTGCTTTAGGAGGAGGTAAAAAGAAGAAACGCATTGCTCTGGGCCAAGCAGAAGGGAAATATTTTGAAGCAATGCTGTGTAAATCTACTTAGCACAGCATCCATCTCAAGCAGCCTGAAATTGTGGCCAACATTGGAGGATAAAAGCCAGGGAACCTGGAACAGAGCAGATTTCTGCCTTCAAGAGCAAGTTGTCCATCGCCCAGAGTCTACAAGGAAAGAGTCTGGAATTCCATCGTGAGCTAGAACTTTCCCTCCTTTTGACTCTTGGCTTCCACAGCCTTCTCCAAGAGGTCATAGCCCTCCCAGTGAGAGATGAAGCTGTCACTCCATGTGCTCTGCCTACATTTGCTCCTCTACATACTGGGGCTTTAAATGTTCAAGTCAATGTGAACCGCACACCAACAGCAGAAAAGGTAGGGGCTGGAAAAGCATCAAGGCAGATACCATGAAGACATGGCCCAGAAAAGTCTCCAGTAGAGCATTTTGAATTAATTTATAAAAGAGTTCTAGGTAAATGAAAAATGCTGATTGATAAAAAGGGGCAAACTGAATGTATCCCTGTCCTGGGAATCACGTAACAAGAACCCTTGCCAAGCCTCCTGTTGCACTTATTTGGAATTTTCTTACATATGGAAACAAGGCAAATATATATATAAATTCTGAAAGTCTCGCTAATTGTGCGTATTGCCCCAAACTCTTAGAATTTCCCCTGTATTACCTGTGTAATACACACTTGGATTTACAGACTCAAATGTGGGCGGGGGGGGGCAGCCAAAACCAACCAAAAGAACCAAAAAACCCTATAGATCAAACAAAAGTCAAAGTTTGGGCAAAGTAGCTAAAGTTTGGGGCTGAGGGTGTAATTCAGTGGTAGAGTGCTTGCCTAGCGTGCACATCTCTCTAGATTTGACCCACAACACAAAAGGGAAAAGAAAAAAAAAGAAAAGAAAAGAAAGAAAAGAAAAGGAAAGGAAAGGAAAGGAAAGGAAAAGAACACTAAAGTTTGAGGAATAGATTTGAGACTCTTCCCCTCATCTAATCCAGCGTTTGTTGCATAATCCTTCAACTTCAGAGACAGCATCTTGTCACTTCTTTTAAACATTATTTTTCAACCACTTTTGTTTAAGACAATTGAAGTTAGCACCTCTGTTTGAACAGCTGTTGCACATTAGCAGAGGAATGATTCCTCTCTGTTCCTGGGGTGGAGGGGACCCTGAAAAAACAGCCTTCAGTCCCTTTTCCCTTTCAGCCTTCAGCTGGCCTTGACCTTACATCATCTTGCTCAACTCTTCCTTCTAACCTTCTAAAAGAAATTTTCAAAACAGATTTCACTTGGGAGGTTTCCACAAGGAACACGAGCTTGCCTTGGACACTCTCTTAGAGTTTTAGTGTTTGAATTTTAAAACTTTAGGCGAAGGGGACTTGTAGTTGAAGCACTTGGAAGCCGATCTCCAAACAACTGCTCCATTACGTCAGTGAGCAACAGTCACCATTAGGGATTTTTCATAATCACTATGAAAAGAAAGAGCCACAAAAGTCGAATGTCAGCCAGGAAATAAGTAGGTTACATTTGGGCAGATGGTTAATATTAGGAGGAACGGCGTCCAGATCCATGATTTCCTTTTTCCTTAACAGCAATATCAACAAAACAAGGCAACCCTGCTCAGGCATTTGAGGTGAAGAACTCCAGGCTGTTCCTATTTAGGCTGAGCTCATGGCTAATTTCTATCAGTCAATGACCATCTATTGACCATTACCACATGGCCAGGTTGTTCCTGTGATGAAGCTTGTATTTTCTGCCTCATGGGTTGTTTCATTCGCTTGCTGGCTTCTACATTCATCAGAGTCATGAAAATAGTTTCTTGAGTCTAGAAAAGTGAAACATTGCACTTTGGATTACACTCTTCCCTCCAAAGCGAAGTGATGTTTTTAAAATGTCCCTTCTGATTTATAACCATGAATAGTTGCACTCAGTGTTAGGTTGATAGAAGTCTTTTTATCTCGGTCCACAAATCTGCTGATTGATGTGATAGTACATAATTGCTAAAGGAATAAAGGTATTTCCAGAATGTTCTTTGCTTCCTCTCCCGGTGTAGCTATTTGGGATGGTTTAGAAAGTACAAGGATCATTATGAGGAAGAAGAGGGGAGATTAAAAAGAAAGAGGGAACTCATCCTGCCCTCTCCTTTTGTGCCAGCTTCTAAGCCCAACTCTGTAAGGAAAGGTATCTTCAAAGTCATTTGTTTATTTCGATTTTCCAACTGAGGAGCAGTTCCCCTAAACACTGCATCAAGAGATCATCACTATGAAAAGGAAAAAGAATCTCAGGAACTGTAAAGCATTTAACCTCTCACCTGAATTCATGACACATCTCTGTCTGGATGCCACATAATTACATAGGAATCTAATCATATACATTATGACTTTCTGTAATTCCACAATACTCACTTTGAAAAAATACCAGATGGCACTATTGCCATTACCTCACACATCCAGAAAAGCATAACTTTTGATGGGGCATTTCGCGGAAATCTAAACCAACAATTTCATCTGTGCTCAATTTAAGAGAGACAGACCAGGTCCAAAAACACTGCCTTAGTGGCCTTGGAACCTAACCCCACATAATTTATGACCTCACTGTACCCCCAAATTTTACCCATGAACTTCTGAAATGAATTGGCTTCTTCCTTGTGCCTCACTCTGTCATTACAGCTGCCACCATTTCCATCAACACAGGCTTGGAAACTTGGAATTACTAACTTAGCCCACTCTATTATCAATACTAAGGCTGATCCTAAATATCTGTAGGTTTCACATCCAAAGATTCAGCCAACTGCAGATTAAAAATATGTGGAGAAAACTTGCATCTGTACTGAACATGTACAGACTTTTCTTCTTCTGATTATACCCTAAACTAGGCACGTCCAAGGCATGGGCCACAGGCCACATGTGACTGAGGACAGCTAGTAATGCAGCCCAACAAAATCTTTTTTTTTTTTCCCGGTACTGGGGTTTGAACTCAGGGCCTTGCACTTGCATGCTTTGCAAATGCCGGGCCACTGAGCTGCACCTTCAGCCCATTTTTTCACTTTTTGAGATAGGGTCTCACTAAGTTACGCAAATGGGCTTCTGGTCTCAAACTTGCCATCCTTCTGCCTCCACCTCCCGAGCCGCAGGGATTACAGGCGTGCGCCTCCGCGCCCGGCATTTACTTTCTTTGTGACCCCACTTATTATGTATATGCACTAACTATATTATATCATTTATAAGCATCCCAAGATAATTCCTCTTTACTAGATGTGGCCCAAGGAAACCAAAAATTTGGACACACCTTCTTTAAATAATGAAGTATAACAACTATTTACATAGCGTGTGCAACCAGAGCTCTCCTTGGAAGCAAGGATGGTTAGACTGTGTCTTATGTATTTTGGACATGTAATCAGGAAGGACCAATCCCTAGAAAAGGACATCATGTTTGGGAGAGTAATGGGTCAATAAAAAAAGGAAGACTATCAACTAGATGGATTGACATAGTGGCTGCAACAATTGACTTAAACATAAAAAAGACCCTGTGCATGGCACAGTGTCTGAAAGCGTTTCATTCTCTTGTACATAAGGTCACTATGATTTGGACCCGACTCCACAGCACCTACCAACAACAACAGAAGTGACTTAAGTGTAAGAGCAGATGTGTCTAGGTTATATTTAAATACCATACATTTTATATAAGAGACTTGAGCATCTGAAGATGGTATCTTTGGGCGGGTTGGGGGGCAGTGCTGTCCTGGAACCAATCCCCTGCAGATAATGGAGGACTGTATTCAGTTTTGGAACAGCACTCCATGCAAGAGACTCTGCTAGATGTTTGGGGTATAAAAAGAAATATGTAAAATAGTGCCTGACTGCAGTAAGTCTGAAATTGGATAGAGATGTGCACATGAGAGAGTAGTTAAGGGAATATAATGTAAGAGCCAAATGGTTGTGGAAATCACTCTGGGTATGTGGGAAGGGGAAAACTCAGGCAGTAAGGACCTTGGATACCCAGGATACAAAGGTTGGAAAGCTTGGGAGAGACCAGGAGAGAATCACTTAGGGAACAGATAAACCACAAGGACTCTGAATTTTGCCTTCATTATGCTCTGAGCAGCTGTTCTGTCCTTTCTGAGTTTTTATTGCCCACACATTCCACATTTGAACTATATAATAGCTACTTGCTAGTATTTTTTGAGCTCTACTACATGCCAGGAGCTATTGCAAGCACTTCATATACCTTAATTATTTAGTCCTCATAACTTGGCATTGCCTGCAGCCGTACCACTGTGGCATCCAATCCCACCAGATCTTGGAATCTAAACAGGGTCGGGCCTGGTTAGTACTTGGATGGGAGACAACCTGGGAACACCAGGTGCTGTAGGCTTGGGAGAAGGACCTGGCAACCCACTCACAAAAAACAATGAGCCATTGAAAACTCTATGAATAGCAGAGAAGCACTGACAATAGTGTTTTGCCTGTGGTATGTAGGGTCACTATGAGTTGGACACCAACTTGACAGCACCTAACAACAACGGCAACAACAACAACAACTTGGTAAGTAGATACTATTCTTATCCACATTTTACACATGAGAAAAATAGAAAAGAGGTAGAGAATTTTTCCCAAAGTTAAATGTCAGGGACTTGAAGATGGGCATTCTATCCCAGTCCAGGTTTCAGATCCTTAGCACTTGCTCACCCAATGCTACAACTTTTCCATTTCATTGCCTTTGAGTTATATAAAAAGTCAGACCTAACCTCAAAAACACAGCTCTCACCTACCCTCTCCTAATTACAAATGCTTGGCATCTCCTTGCTGCCTAACAGATAAAGCTCACACTTTAGGCTTCCAATTCAAGAGCCCAGCCACTGTAATCTGCCTTCTCCTACCTTTGCCAGTATGGTTCTTCTTACATCTCTAGCTAGAGCCCTTCATTATAACCAAGCTGTCCTGCTCATTGGCCCCAGGACACACCCTGCACATATTTATATCATTAGGACTCAAAACTGTAGATGTGGTTTCCAGAGCCCTTCAGATTACATCCTGCTTGTGTGGTGAACAGAACCGGTGCCTAACATAGCAGCAGTCAGACCGGGGCAGAGCTGAAGGTCTGGATTCCAAGAATGCAACCCAAGATGAAATTGTAGTGAAGACCACATTGTTCTTGATCATCAACTAAAATCACCATGTCTGATTTTTTTCTGTGATAAGAAGGTCTTCCAGTCCAGGATATGGGTGTGATCTGGCTATAACATCTGTCACTGAGTTGATTCTCAGGGTTGATCCTGCTGATCTGGCTGGTTACACAAGTGGCCCTCCCTCCCTCACCACTCAGTGTGGGTCCCTCCTGAAGCTACACGCTTAAAGAGGATGACCATCCCCAACGAAGAGAACGGCTCTTTATTCAAGAGTGTACGAAAAGCTGCACTTCCCTGTTAGAACCTCCAAACGAGTTCTCAAGAGTATCTGCCATTCCAGGTCTCTCCTATATTGTCTACATGATACTTTGGCAACTTTTAAAAATCTAATGCCAGGCTTTTCAATCTTACCTTGCTAGCTTCTGTCTACTTTTTCCAATCCAGGACACTTTTAAATATTATTTTCACTTACCTAGTAAGATTGTCTTATCTACAAAACTAGTAGGGATTTTGTTTATGTAGCCACCCACCATGTTGAGTTAATTGTGTGTGCCTGGGGTGGGGTGGGTTAACAGGAGTTAGCCAAAGATAGCAGAAACAATTTTTTTTTTGCTTTTGTTTTTCTAAAATGGTTTTGATGCATTAAATCCACATATTTTGGGTACATTTGTTAAGTCAGCTATGTTGTTGTTCTTATTAGGTGCCATCAAGTTGGGTCTCACTCACAGAGACCCAATGTACAATAAAATGAAGCACTCCCTGACACTGTGCCATGCCCAGAACTATGTCAGTGCTTCTCTGGTATTCATAGGGTTTTCAATGGCAGATTGTTTCAGGACTGTTTCAAGTGTGGGCTGCCAGGTCCTTCTCCCACTTTTGTGGTGCTGGGGATCAAACCTGGGTCCTCAGAGTACACAGAGCAAGCATTCTACCAACTGAGCTAAACCCCTGCCCACAACTTCACCTCAATTGTCTATAATTCAATCTATATTTGTTTATCTTGCCTGCATAAATATTGGGCATTTTTATCAGACACTTTGTTGAATCTTTTATTCAGAGTTTTCAATGACTGATTGCTTTAGAGAGTGTATCTGGAGTGGGCTGCCATGTCCTTCTCTCATTTTTGCCGTGCTGGGGATTGAACCCAGGGTCCCAGAGTGCACAGAGCAAACACTCTACCAACTAAGCTAAATCCTGTCCCATCTAGATAACTGGATAATCTTTCCATCTCAATAGCCTTAATTTAATCACATCTTTGGAGTCACTTTTGCCATGTAAGGTAGCATATTCACAGGCCTCAGGAATCATGATGTAGCCATCTTTGAAAGAGGCCATTAGTCTGCCTGCTACATATCCCAAACCCATCACATGAGCAAGTTGCCTCAATATCTTTGGATCTAATTTATTTAGCTTCACTACTGAAATACATTTTAATGGGCTAATACTTTTACTACCATCTTTGTTCTTTTGGAATATAGTTCTCTCTGACATGCTAGGCTATTCATGTTGAAAACCCCTTTTCTAAAACTAAAAGAGGCAGGCAAAATGGCAATTGAATGATTTTATTTTTCTCTACCATCTAACTCAATACTACCTTCCTCAAACAATGACTGTCCCTTTCTTTGTTCATCTTCTTGCTTAAAAAATACATGGAAAATATTAACCTTTTTTGTCTTAACATTTTCTTGGGTCTCAACTTATGCACAGTCAGGCTTTCAGGATGTTTCATTTGCACAGATTTGTGCTGTGTCCATGATTTTATGCTCAACCTTGACTATGTGCCCGTCCTTCTAGATTCTGTTTTTGTTCTTTCTAAATCTGGGCTTGGATAGTTCCATGGACACACTAGGTTTCTTTAATGTTTTCTCTGTGTCCTTCTCATTAGGATAACCCAAGATTACAGAGTAAGCATTCCTTTTTTTAAAGCTACTTATTCTTCTCAAGTGATAGTACCTTTTAGAAACACACTATGAACTTATTTTACCTTTCTCAGATAAAAAAAAAAAAAAAAACAGTGGATGTGTCTGTGTCTGAACATGCCCATTTGTTCTTTTTTTCTGCCATTATGAATTCCGAGGTGACTCAGTCACTTCCTCTCATATTCCCCATACCTTCTGTTGCGCCAACTGGCTTTTCCTTTTTGGTCAGAATTAAGTGGAAGGTCTATTTTCCTTGTCCTCTAATCAGCTGTTCCCCTTTTAGTAACAACAGCCTCCCAGCAGATGTTTGGAATGTTGTAAACCATGACATCACCTGTCACTATTATAGGGTCCAGTGGTCCTTGCCCCTGCTTACTTCTCTGCACCCTTGCCTCTCTGACCACATGCTTCTCCTTCTGTCATTTTCCACATGGTACTTGTTTATATCAAGAGCTCTGGCTTAAGATGGAGGTGTGGGTCTGAGAAAGGTTAGAACAACAACTAGACATAGGTCTTGGGGTCCATCAAGAAATGGGGTCCATTAAACATAATTGGGATGCAAGGGTATGTAGAAAAGTAATCCCACAAAAAGACATGCAATGTAGAAGAGAGGCCTTTGGTGAGGGCATGGAAAAAGGGGGAGGAGGTACAAAAGAGGGTAAGTTATCTTTGCAATGTACAATGAAATGCAATATGGAAATGTCACAATGAAATTCATGTCAGAATGAAACATATTAAATTGTTCATTAAAAATTTCCAATTAAAAAGAAAGAAAAAAATGGGTTCCAAACCAGTCTACAGGACCTGGAAGTACACCAGTAAAGGATAAAAGCTCCGATTTAACTTAGGGGAGCCACATGGTTTCAGGAACAAAAACTCCGCTCCAGCTACATACAGGAATAAGTGTGTGACCAAGGCCATGACAATCATTGCCTTCACTCCCTAACCACCGTGATTGGTTCAGAGGTGAGCACATGATCTCTGTGAGACCACTCAGAGTACATCTCACAACCCCACTAGGGATGTTGGGATGAAGTTGCTCTTGCCTGCAGGTGCAAACATGTGGCCCATTGGTTAGACTGCTTGCAGCCATCTTGGGATCATGAGAAGAGCTCATTTTAGGTAAAGGTGACTTCATAGAAGGGGAAATAGAAAAATGAAAGAAAGCAGGTTCTGGGGACATCACTGAGAGTCATAAAACCAGGGTTTCCCTGTGGCCAACCTTCCTTAGGATATTCAGTCTCTGTTAAAATGTAGCCCATATGAATTGGAACTTCAGCTCAAAATGTGTCCTTCTCTTCCATAAGCAGATATGAAGTTCTTTCCTAGAGAGTTGCAATAATAACCATGAGACTGGGCTACAAGGTTAAGTTTACTTGGTTTATTTTTGTTAATATAATTATTTCTGTGTTAATCCTGGGCAAAAAAGAAGTGGTATTTTGGTTTTTTTGTTTTGTTTTGTTTTTAATAAAAAGTGACTTGGGCGAATGTGTCAGTTAGAAAATGTCAAAGGCTAAAACTATTAATAAAGTTGCAAAACATGATAGTATTAAGGAAATGGCTTTTTTTTTTCTTTTGCGGTACTGGGGGTTGAACCCAAGGTTGCACCCTTGCATGCTTTGCAAGTGCTGGACCACTGAGCTGCACCTCCAGCCCATTTTTTTACTTTCATGAGACAGAGTCTGGCTAAATTATGCAGACTGCCTCTGGTCTCGAACTTGTGATCCTCCTGCCTCTGCCTCCCAAGCTGCTGGGATTACAGGTGTGTGCCACCACGCCCAGCAAGGAATTGGATTTCAAGAGTTAGTCTTGGGTGGGAGAGTGGTGGACCTGGGCTGAGAGGAAGAGGATGTTTGAGAAGATGCAGAATTTCCCAGGGGCCAAGGCCCAAAAGGAAGGATGAGGTGCCCAGTGTCAGGGTTGAGTGGTAGAGGGCACTCACACTGTGCAGAAGATGGGATGGGAGGTCTGAGGGACAACAGATATGAGGATTGCTAGAGGTGGGACAATGGGCTGAGGTTTAGCTCAGTTGGTAGCATGAGCTGCTCCATACTCTCTGAGGACCCGGGTTCAATCCCCAGCCCTGCAAAAATGGGAGAAGACCATGGCAATCCACTCTCAAAGCAAACCTGAAAAACAATCAGCCATTGAGAACCCTATGAGGGTCACTATGAATCAGACTCAACTCAACGGCACCTCACAGCAACAGAGGTGGGACAATGACTGACTTGAGGTCAGAGTTTATAGGGAGTCAAATGAAGAGAGAAGAGGCCTGAAGGCTGAAAAGAATAAAGAATGACTGAAGGGTGAGATGTGATGAGGGAGGGAAGGTGAGCCTGGTGGGGATGATGAAGCTGAGGGTTAGAAGGGGCGTGTGTTTCAAGAGTCAGTTGAGTTCTGGCCATCCCAAGGTATTGTCACCTTCTACTCTCTTCCTCGCCTGCAGCTGTACCACAGTAGTGTCTAATCCCATCAGATTGAGGAAGCTAAGCAGGGTCAGGCCTGGTTAGTACTTGGATGGGAGACTGCCTGGGAACATCAGGTGCTGTAGGCTTGGGAGATAGACCTGGCAACCCACTCCCAAAAACACAATCAATAGTGTTTCATCTGTTATACATAGTGTCACTATGAGTTGGACACTGACTCCACGGTACCTCACAACAACTCTCTCCCTCACATCTGTGCAATGAGCTGTTATTTCAAAACATGGATACCCACCTATCCCTGGTCCCACAGCCTCAGTCTGAGCCCAGGCACAGACATGCTACCCCTGGGCAATTAGTGATAGTAATGGGATCACTTTTACTACCCATCAGTGATGTGGGTAGAGCTCTGTTCCCCCTCTTCCTTCCTCAGCCACATACATAGACATCCCATCAGTCCAACAAAACCCCATAAGAACAATCATGTTTCTGTCTTTCATATGCCAATAGTAGTTCCCTATCAGACAGGAACATTGTTAATAAGTTTTGTATTTTTTTCCCCAAGATATTCCTGCCTTATTTAAACCAATTCCATCTTCTGCTACAACAGGTAAAGCAACTTGTAAAAACCCCAAACGGCTGTAGAGATGATCCAAAGCACTTCTCTCTCTTTGAAATCAGGGAAAGAAGGGTTTAGAAAAACACAGATATTCACATAGTCAGCGAGCGGCCAAGCTGGCAAGAGCCTTCCCCAGAATCTACTCTGCAATTCTCAGCCCTCTTTTTCCATCAAAACAAACTTGCTTAAAATAGATCATTTATATAAAAATTTGCCCTTGTTTCAACTCAGTTTCTGGTTGTGTATAAGGTTTTGTTTGTGCATGTCTTTCTATTTATTTTAAAATCTTTCTTTCCTAGAGTATAAGCCTTTCCAGCCATGGACCACCTCTCTGCCTTCCTCATTGTTCTCTGCCTCCATAACCCAGTCCAGTTCCCTGCCCCCTTCCAGGACAGGAGTGAGAACTGTGCCTCACTGATCTTTGTGTCCTCAGTCACTAAGAGAGCACCTGGCACACAGCAAGCTCTCAGCAAAGCTTATCTGATAAAATGGCTATGTAAACCTGTATACTGCATGAGTATAAGTATTACTGGCTTCTAAGTTCATATTCCTTGTTATTGGGTCTCTCAAGTAGTAGAAGAAACAGGCCAAATTAATTCTCAGAAATTATTTAACAGTTCCTCAAAAAAATTAGGCAAAGAATATGGTGTGATCCAGAAAATCCACTCAAAACAATTGTATGGATATTCCACACATGGATTATCCATCCAGTCGGTGGACATTTGGATTATCTCCACTGTCTTGGTTATTATGAACCAAAAGCATTATGAATGCTGCTAAAAACATTCATATACATGTTTTTATGTGAAAATGTGTTTTCAATTCTCTTGGGTACACACCTAGGAGGGCCACAGCTGCATCATATTTGGTAACTCTAACTTTTTGAGGAACGGCAAACAATTTTCTACAGTAGATGTACCATTTTACATTCCAGTAATACATGAGGATTCCACTTCTCCATATCCTCATCAACATTTATTTTCCTTTTGGTTTAGTTATAGACATACCTGTTGTTAGGTGCCATCAAGTTGATGTCTGACTCATATCGACCCTATGTACAAAAGACGAAACACTGTTGTCCTTCTCTGATATTCATAGGGTTTTCAAAGGCTGATTGTTTTTTGGGAGTGGGTTGCCGGGTCCTTCTCCCAGGCCTACAGCACCTGGTGTTCCCAGGCAGTCTCCCATCCAAGTACTAACCAAACCTGACCTTGCTTAGCTTCCAAGATGACAGAATCAGACGCCACAGTCGTACAGCTGCGGAATATAGACATACTAGTCGGTATGAAGTAGTATCTCATTGGGGTTTTAATTTGCCTAAAAGCTAACAACATTCAACATCTTTTTCTTTATTGTTCATTTGTGTATCTTTTTCTGGATAAATGTCTATTCAGATCCTCTCCATATTTAAAATTGTATTATTTAATGATTTGTTATTGAATTGCAAGAATTCTTATTTTTGTTGTTGTTGTTGTTTGTTTTTCTGAGACAGGATCTTGCTAAATTACGCAGACTGCCTCTGGTCTCAAACTTGCAATCCTCCTGCCTATGCCTCCCAAGTCTCTGGGACAGGCATGTATCTCCGTGCCTGACCTATAAGAATTCTTTATATATCCTTAATACTATAGCTTATCACATATAATTTGCAAATATTTTCTTCCATTCTGTAGGTTGTCCATTTACTTTCTTGACAGTGTCCTTTGACACACCAAAGTTTCTAATTTGGATAAAGTCCAATGTGTCTTCTTTTTTCCCCTTTGGTTGCTTTAACTTTGGCCATTTGCATTCCAAGCTCTCATTACCTGCTAGGTGATTTCTTATTTTACTTTCTGGAGAACCAGTCTGGTGAGTCACTGGCTAGCCAATGACTAGCTCCTCTACAGGCAAACTAAGGGATTTGAGGATCAGGAATATATGAGGAAGAAGAGATCACACAATAAAACATAAGCACCCACACATCCCTGAGAAAGTTGCCCAGCGTAGCTGATCTGACACCTGGCAGTTGGCTGCCACCCAGTGGTGGAAATGAGAAAGGTATAGGGGGTACTATTGGCAGTTGCTAGTTAAGCAATTACAGACACATTTTGCTTACCATTTCAGATAGGACACTTGTTGGGAAAGGATGTGTTTGGCTTTTGGATTGTTTGTGGCTCCCTTGGGTTTTGGTAAAAGGCAAGCTTGTCTTCCTAAATTTGAAACAGCCAACACAGGAGCACCACTTCACACCATGCCATGGTCTAGTAAGTAGACATCACTGTTGTAGGTGGAGCAGTCTGCCTAAGACCCATTTACATGCTACCTCTACTTTTTGCAGATTTCTGACCTACCAACAGCAGGCTGCTAACTTGACATGACTTTCCAGGAGTGAAAGATTTGTTAGGATGAAGTCTTGGCTGTGAATCAGAGCAGACAACACCTCAGCCTTAAGACCTTACTCTAAGCTGTACATGGTCAAAATCAGTAACCATAAATTAGAGATGAAAGGGAGGCAGACATACTAAATGGACTGGTTATTAAAAGTAGTAATGACATCAGTAATAACATCTCCAGGATTATGTTTCAATCCAATTCAATTTAACTTGTGATCTGCTAGTGACAGACATCCATCTTAAATGAGCTTAAGCCAAGGAGGGGGATTCATAGTGGGGACATCGCAAAATCAAAAGCAAGTTGGATATTCAAACTATGAAAGAGTAATGTGTGTCACAGGACCTCATGGAGAACGGGAATTTAAATTCAGATTCCACTTCTCTGGCTCAGTTCCTATGTATGCTGCAGTCTGTGTTGACTTCAGTTTCTCTCTGCAAATAAGCATCGCAGTGAGTAACATAACCATGGAAAGCTCTCATATTTCATGCTATGGCTCCTGGCAGAAAGGATCTTTATGCATTAAGGTTTAATTTCAGAAAATAGAAACCTCTCCTGCAAGTTCAAGTAGAAAGTACACACTTGGTGGCCATGTTTTACCATGTGATATGCGCTCCCTCCATCATTCCTAGAATTAGGTGTTTACAAAACCGCTGGAAGGTTGGAAATGCAGGCCCTAGGCCGAGCTTCCTGAATCCCCTTCCAGGACCACAGTGGAGACTTTCTTGTCATAATCAGAAGGCTGCTCACTGCCTCTGGCGTTCTCTGTGCAAGTGCCCCATGTTCTGCTTCTTTACACCCACAAAGGTAGGACCCAGCCACAGGGACCTCAGCTATAACTGTTACAGAAGATCCAAGAATTCCACACCAAGTGTGTTCAGAAACAGCCCCCTAATGTGAACCTCTGCCTTCATAAGCTGTTTCGGCTCATCACAAGATGTTTATCCATCTGACCTGTTTTTCCGGGATCCAAGGTGAGGGCCTCTTCCCAGCTTGCAGGCTGCTATGTTCTAATATAGTAAAGAGAGGAAGTGCTGGTCACATCACCTCCTTATAAGGTCACATCCCTCCATAGGGTTCCATCTTTATGCCCTAAACTAACCCCAGTTATCTCGTAAAGGCCCCACCTGCAAATCGCTTTGGGATTAGAGTTTCAACAGATGAATTTGGAGAGAGATAAACGTGCATCCCACAGAAAACTGGCCATGTTCGTTTATATATTGCCATGTCCTGGAAAACAAAACCTAGGCTGAGAAGTGAGCCTGAGATGTGATGACAGAGCTTTTGGAGGAAAACGTCCTAGGCTGCTCACTGCCTCACCCACTACGATAAACATCTTACTCTGGTTGAAAGAACTACCCAGGGGAAAATATTGCTTTCAAATGCCTCTTTAAAACATAACAAGGGAGGTCACAGGGCTCATTGCTATTCTTAAAAACAGAACTGTGTTTTCTTCTGCTTTTTCCTCCATATACCTCAGGATGAGAAATAAACCAAGGAGCTGGTTGCTTTTGTCATTTACAAGAGCAAAGACTCTTACCAGTGGACAAAATTCCACAAAGCCTTGACACAGAACACAATTTATATGATAATGAATTAGTGCATTGTGTCTCAAAAAATTATAGTATGCGTGTTCTTTCTGCCCCCAGAATACAGCCTCTCTCCCCCCACAACACACACTTTATTCACTCCTAATGCCCCCTGTTCCCCTCTGTCAATTCAGAGGTAGGAAGACAGACTTGAGATCACAGAAATGATTGCCTTTCAAAAAACAGCAATCAGACCCAGTATGATACAGTGTCTGACCTGAGATTATACATGGCAAAAAGTCAAGATGGGTCTAACTACTTGTTGATTTCTGGCACTGTCTCAAATAGATAACATTCCCTGGGCATGGGCAGCTTCCTCATTGCTAGCTGCTAAAGCAAAGTAGCAACTTTAGGGGCAAATTCATGTATGGATGGGAGAGAAAGCTGCTGTTCCTTTAAAAGACTATTAATGCACTTTCAAAGTTGCTCTTTCTTTTTTATTTTTAGCTAAAATTCTTTCAAGAAGCTTAGGAGGAACCAGCCAAAGTCACTAAGTTACCTTGATTCATTCTTTTAGGCGACTTAGAGTTAACTTCACTCATTACAATATTAAAATTCTCTGCCCAGGAGCATTTGTGTCTGCCCTCCTTCCTTTCTGTATGTGTGACTTAAGACCTTGAACTCAGCATGCTCACACATGTATCACCCATCTTTCCTGTTTGAAAATGTGAGCTAGGACCATTTACTGAGCATTCTCAGAAATGCTCGGGAATGTGCCTGCCCCCTCCATGTGCTTTTCAGTATGAATACAGATAGGCTCCCCAATAAAATCTTCACATTTCCTTTGTTGAGGAAAACACTGCTTTGCAAATAACGCCAGTGCTCTCATTACTTGCTACAAATACCTCACCTCTCTTCATTCTTTTTCTCTTCTGGTTGTGCTCATTGGGTTTGCAGGTACCAAGAGGAGAATCCATTGCAACCATCTGACTACCTTTTTGTTTTGTGATGCTTTTTGTTTAGTTTGGTCTGATTTGGTTTTTGGCAGTGCTGGTGATCAACCTTGGGGCTTTGCTTATCCCAGACAAGCACTGTACCACGGAGCCACATCTCCAATCCTTGGTATTTTTTGAGACAGAGTCTTGTTATGTAGTCCAGACTGGATTTGAACTTGCTATATAGCCTGGGCTAGCCTGCAGCCTCCACTTCCTGAGTGTGGGGCTTATAGTGTGCACCACCATGTCCAGCTTGGACAGGTCTCTTAATCAACAAAAGTGAGTGTGAAATGCATTTTCTTTAACTATTCAAATGAATTTATTCAACACAAAGCAGATCTACTGATATTCTCTTGCACAATTTGAACAACATGCTGCTTTTTTACTAGGAAATTAAAATAATTTGATTTTTTAAAAATTAGCAGAAATATTTATTATTTAGAAGAACTAAAAATTACTGATCCAAAATCTGAAATATCTAAAATCTATATGAGTTCTTTCCTAACTTAGCAGGAAAAGAATTTACAGGGATTAGTGAATGTAACAGGCTGGGGTTTAGCTCAGTTGGTAGAGCGCTGCTCTGCCCTCTCTAAGACCCTAGGTTCAATCCCCAGTACTGCAAAAATGGGAGAAGAAACTGGCAGCCCATTCCCAAAACAGTCCTGAAAACAATCAGCCATTGAAAACTCTAAGAATGGCAGGGAAGCACTGACATAGTGCTGGGCATGGCACAGTGTTAAGGAGGGCTTCATTCTTTTGTACACAGGGTCACTATGAGTCAGGCCCAACTCCGTGGCACCTAACAACAACAGGGAATATAATAGCAGACTCTGTTTCATTTAAAAATATTCAAAATCTGAATATTCTGAGTTGAAAAATAGTTACCTGGTACAGGTCAAACCACATAGAAATTACAATACATACCTACCATATGGCTTACAAGTATAGCATTTAGACTTGGAACTTCCTTTCAGTACTAGCTGCATTACTTTTCAACTATGCTCAAGTTAAGCTCCCTGGGCCTCAAAATCTGTTTTAGTGGTGGAAATAGTATCAACTTCACAAGATTGCTGCTACATGAGGTGCTCTACCAGGGGAAGAACACCTCAAAGGACACCTCATCAGTAAAGGGGAGAGAGCATATAGACATGCTGGTAAACCAAAGCCTCTTTCTTCTCTTCTCTTCTCTCTTCCTAGAGATTTTCTAAGGCAGGTTTCCCTTTTCTATAATTAAAGTCTGAGGAACTGTCCTAAGCAAGAGGCATAGAAAGACACTACTCCTTTAAAAAAAAAAATGCTGATGATCAAAGGATCTGCCTGTGAGATAATGTCTTCAACTCAAACTTATCTGTAATACAGAGCTCTTTCCTTTCCTTGCCTTGCCTTGCCTTGCCTTGCCTTGCTTTGCCTTGCCTTGCCTTGCCTTCCTTCTTTTCTTCCTTCCTGGATTTCACAAGAATAACATGATTATTTTACATTTTTCTATTATTAATGTGAGAGCAGGCCTAAGGTCACTTTAAAATCACTGGTTTCTTGAAAATCAGCCCTCGGCAAAAGCTGATAAGGGCAGCTGTGTCACAAGATGTTTGTGCCTGCCAAAGGGATGGATTAAGGAACAAGGTGGTGTTGCAAGATAACCTTGTAAAAGGTGGCTAGATAACCTTGTAAAAGGTCAAATTCTGGGGAATTTCTGTAAAGGGCTGAGCTCTGGAAAATGGAAACTTACATTGTAGTCCCCCACCCCTTCAACTGCCCTATAAAACCCAACTGACCAGACTTGAGCTGCTGTTCCCTCTAAGTCCACTCCCAGGACTAAGGGCAGCTGGCTGATCAGTCTATTAAAGCTTTCTTCTGCTCCCGATCCATTTGTTTGTGTCTTGGAGTATTTTTCTGGGGTCAAACCATGGGTACCACATTAAAACAAGACAAAATAAAACAAAAATCCTGTTCAATGTCCCTTCCTCAATCTACACTTGCAGGCTTGCCAGGGTTCATAAAGTCTACATTAAATTCTTGTTCTCACCTCTACTCCTGTTCCCTGTTTAGTCTAATTCTACTTCCCTGACCCCTCTCCTGTCTCAGAGATGAATCAAGGACCATTCAGAAAATGCCATGTGGATGCTTCCAGTTGCTAAGTTAGCTCAGTCCCGCTTAGTGCAGGTACACTCGCCTAAGTGAACAGTGATTTATGTCAGGAGTAGGAATGCGTGCAGGTTTCCAGCCTCACTTCTTCACAACAATCTTCCACTGCAGTTATCGTTTTACTAACTTTATGTAGGAGGAATCTGTGGTTAAAGGAGAGAGAATAGCTTTCCTAAAACCCCACGTTTGTTTGCCTCCAGAATGCCTTGCAGCCAGAGTGGTCCCTGCTGAAGGTAATGCCCGTTACACTACTCTCCTGCTTGAAACTCTCCAGTGGTTTCACATCAGACTTGTGAAAGACCAGACTTGCCCATGCAGCCTGCAGAACCCATCATGATCTGGTCTCTGACTTCTCCAAACTAGCCCAGCTTGTTCTCATCTTAAGACCTTTGCTCTTGCTGCCCTGTTCTGCCTGGGGTGCTTCTCCCGACCTTCCTGGAAGATTCTCCCTTGGCATTCCATGCTACTTCTTTCACCAGAGCTTCCCTTACTACCAATTTACAGTAGCTCCTCATCTCTGTTTTATCTTCTTCACTGCACTTAGCACTTGTTTGAAATTTACTTTTTCAATTAGATTACCTTTTTTGTTATCTAAGCTGCCTAAGGTTAGGCAAGACAATAAGAGCTTAATAATTTTTTACTTTTATTTTTTGTGGTGCTAGGGGGTTGAATCCAGGGCCTGGTGCAGGCTAGGCAAGTGCTCTACCACTGAGTCACACCCCCCAGCCACTTTTTTATTTTTATTTTTATTTAGAGACAGAGTCTCACAAAGTTGCTCAGGCTGCCTCTGGCCTCCAATTCCCAATCCCTCTGCTTTGTCTCCCAAATTTCTGGGTTTATAGGCATGCACCACCACACCTGCCTGCAGCCATAGCACTGTGGCATCCAATCCCATCAGATCTAGGAAGCTAAACTGGTTAGTACTTGGATATGAGGCTGCCTGGGAACACCAGGTGCTGTAGGTTTGGGAAAAGGACTTGGCAACCCACTCCCAAATCAATCCACCACTGAAAAACCTATGAATAGCAGAGAAGCACAGACAACAGTGTTTCACCTGTTGTGTGTAGTGTCATTATGAGTTGGACACTGACTCAATGGCACCTAACAAGAACAACCACCACCACCGCAACAACTAACTAGGACTTAATCATTATTGAATAAATGAATGAATAAGAGATGTGTTAGTCTGTTTTGAGCTGCTATACATACCATAGACTCAATAATTTATAAGGAACAGGAATTTACTGGCTCAGAGTCCTGGAGGCTAGGAAATCCAATATGGTGGTGGCATCTAGTGAGTGCTTTCTTGCTGCCTCATCATGTGACAGAAGGAAAAACAGAGAGTAAGAGGTGGCCAAACTCACTCTTTATAATGGCATTAGTCTATTCATTAGGGCAGAGACTCCTAACCTAAACTCATCCCAATAGACCCTGCATCTCAGCATTGTTGCACTAATGCTTAAGTTTCCTACACATGAGTTTTGGAGGAGAAAAAACATTCAAGACATAGCAGGAGCATCTAAGAGAGGACAAGTTAGGCTGCCAGAGTGTTTTGGGTTTGGTTTCTAGTGAATTTGGCACCCTTCCTTAATAAGAACCACACAAATAAGACCCCAGACTCAGGCTGGGGCTATAGCTCAATGGTAGAGCATTTGCCTGGCATACATGAAGTCCTGAGTTCAACTGCCAGCACCCCCCCCAAAAGAAAAGAAAAGAAAGAGACTCTAGAGCAGCTGTCCCCAACCTTTTTAACACTAGGGACTCATTTCATAGAAGACAATTTTTCCACAGATGGGGTTAGAAGAGATAGTTTCAGGATCATTCAAACAATGGAGAATGTTCATAAATACAGATGAAGCTTCACTTGCTCACTTGCTCACCTTCTGCTGCACAGCCTGGTATGTAACAGGTCATGGATTAGTACCAGTCTGCACCCCAGGGGTTGGAGACACCTGCTCTAGAGTCTAATGCTAAAATATAATTCTTCAAAAGGTCAAAAACAGCACTTGCTGTCAAACAAATGTAAAATAACATGCATTGGATCTTCAGAATATGAATCCAATGTCAGACAATCCAATTCCTGGTAAACCTGACATTCCATTGAGACTTGATTAATATCAACCTTAGGCAGTAAATTAAGTGGGTTTTGTTTGATTTGATTTTTTTCTAAATGATTTTTATTAGTAATTTTTAGTGTATAACTCAATGGGTTTCATTATGATATTTCTATTTTTGCATATCATTGTACATAGCTCACGTTTACCTCTCCAAGTACCTACTCATGACAATTTTTTCTGGTTATTTAACTGGAAGATAGATCTATGTCTGACAGGCTGCCTTTATCTTGTCCCTAATTCTTCCTAAAGGCTAACCCCTTCTAAAAAGTTATAATCTGAGTCATTAAATGTGGGGAGCAGGGTTCTCCCTGTGGGGCACATGCCTCCCAGTCCGGCCTGGAGGTTTGGATGGGTGGCACCGCCGCACACACAGATACTAAACACAATTTCACTCGGGACCCTCGGGGGAGGGGCGCGGACTCCTGCAGCCCGCGGGACCCCAGCAGAGATGGGAGAAAGGAAAAGTCTCAGGCGTTTTGCCTTCCAGGGGCAAATACCTGTGTTGGTCATCTGGGTGGTCAGGAGGAGACAGCTGTTGCTTCGTGGGTGATCAGACGGAGAGCAGGTTCTTTTCCTCGTTGATGATTGCGATGGGAGAGCGTTCTTTCCTCACCAAAGTTCCAGGGGAGAGCAGCAGGAGAGGTGTTTCCTCATCGGTGGTCTGGGCAGGAACGGGCAAGAAGGCCTTGCTTAGCCAGTGGTGTGGGCGAAGAAGCGAAGAGGCAGAAAAGGCCTAAAAGGCCCAAAAGGGTGGAGCTGCCACGGCGCAGCTCATTATATAGCTGGCTCATGGAATGGCCTGAGCCAATCAGCTTTCAGTCCAATTGTCCAATCAGGAAACGTTTTGTACAAACGTGCAACCAATTTACTTTCATTTTCCCTAGATTTCCAATTTACAAACCAGATATTCAAAAGCTGTTTTCCCAGTTTGGGAGTTTTCACCAATTTCCTCTCAATTTTTCCCTACACTCCCCCAGTTTGCATATTTGGGTGTTATATCAGTGTATCCTCCAAAGTAACTAAAATGTGAATTCAGTTGGACAAATGCTAATGGTTATTCTAGTCCCATTCTCAATGAAAGGAAATAGTAAGAGATTTGTTCCTTGGACTGGTAGCTACTTTAGGAAGAGTTGAGAGATTGCAGGCCAGTGTATAATCCTAGATGAACCCATACAAGGAGAACTTTGCAGAAAATTTTTGGGGTAGGGATAGTGAAGAACTGACCCCAAAAACTGGGCATATGAAGAAGGGTGGGTCAACCTCAGTGTAGACTTAAAGAGGCAAATATGAAATGAAAGTATAAGGCTAAATTCTCCCTATTGAAAATAAAGGTATTTTCCCTTCCTTTCTTTTTTCTTTCAGAATGATTTTTCTATATCCTTTTCAAATGTACCTAAATTTTCAATGGCTAAGTAAGCCCCTTGCCAGTTTCACAACTGAGATTATAACTCAAGGACCTGGAAGCCATGTCTCTGAAATGTAAGGCCCATCTCCCAGTGTCCTGGGAAGAAATGGGTCTAACTTGCCACTCAATGGCAAATTATAAAACCTGCCTAATGTATCACCTCCTTGGTTCAAAGACCGAGATTTCTTTGTTTTTGCAATCCCTTCAGTGGGTTGCCTGTGACATATATTACATTCTAGTTTCATTATTTTTTAATAAAAAATTGTTTCCTTTCTCGTCCATACCTGCAGAAAGATTTTCTAAGTTGGGAGGAGATTTTGGGTTTAATTATGTCTCCTAATGCTAGCTTGTGTCACAGTCCATTTTCAGCTATTATAACAGAATACCACACACTGAGTAATTTATACAGAAAACAAATTTATTTCTCACAGTTCTGGTGACTGGGACATCTAATGTGAAAGGTCCACATCTCGAGAGGGCTTTCTGGTACAGGGCATCACATTGCAAGGAAACATCCACAAGACAGTAGGACAGTAGGAGTAAGAGACCAGGCACTCAAGAGAGCTTGCTTTTTACAACAAACTCAATCCTGTGATAAAGAACCCACTCCCAAGAGAATGGCCTTAATCTATGCATCAGTGTAGGGTCCTCATGACCTACTCACTTCTGAAAGGCTTCATCTCCCAATACCATCACGGGGTCAATTAAATTTCAACATGAGTTTTGGAGGGGGTATTCAAACAATAGCAGCTTGATATACAGAGAAATGGATGAACTTGGGTTCCAAAAGAAAGGTTAGTGCTTTCCCCAAAATGAGAGAAATGGAGAAAATTAGCTCAGAGTTTTATTGGAAAATGAAAAGAAAACAAATAAGGATGGGGAGAGGAGAAAATTACATGGTAATTAAAACCACATATTTTGGATTTAAGTATCCTTAGGTTCAGGATCAAGTTTTACCACTTACTAGCTAGTTGAGTTACCATCTCTGAATGCCTGTTCTTAGCTATAAAATAAGAGCAAATAGTACTTACCACAGAG
This sequence comes from Pedetes capensis, assembly GCA_007922755.1. NCBI lineage: Eukaryota > Metazoa > Chordata > Mammalia > Rodentia > Pedetidae > Pedetes > Pedetes capensis. The sequence goes on from VMDO01005151.1 coordinate 58,614, forward strand.
AGATTTCATGAGGATAAAATAATACAAATACTTGGTCCATGCCTACTGCATAGGGTGAGCTGAGTAATTCTTATCATTTGGCTAACAAGGACTTAGAGGCTGCTCTTGCTTAAAAGCACTGACTCTTCACTTAGGCCTGTTGATGCCTATTGGGTGACTAAAAGCAGGATAAAAGCTTGGCATAGCTGTCTCCATTTTGCACCTGTCTCTTTTGTTTTGAGTCATTTTCTCCTGCAGTCACCGTGGATCCCAGGAAAAACAGGTCAGATGGATAAACATCTTGTGATGAGCCGAAACTACCCTCCAGGCAACAGCAAGTTTCTTATCACCACACAATGTGCTGCCTTTCCAACCCTGAGATAATGAGCAACTAGATCACAGTTTGATCAAGACAGGCCTTCCTGCCCTCCACCCTTTTGTTCTTTTCCCTATTTAAACTTGAGGCTCACACCAATCTTGTCCCCCACTACAGGGGGCTGAGGATGCTAAGTCCCTTTGTCTTCCCAGAAGAATACTACTGATTAATGTTTCTTTCCTGTTTTTCATTGCTACTTTTTCCTTTTGGCTTTTGGGGTGAGTGGGCATGAGGTAAGATAGAAAGATAGGAGGAGGTTAAGGGCGCACAGAAAAGAAAAAGAACCCATCACGCTTACCACCTGGATGTAACTCACACCTCTTGCTGAGGCAAGAGTTTTGAGACGGTTGACGAAGATTAACTGCATAGAAACTGATACAGAAATTTTATTCCCATCCTAAAAATATCACAAATAAGATTATTAAAACAGCTCATGGATGATGTTTGGGATAAAAGCATGTCTTAACCACTTTTTGTGAGCTATTGTTTCTGTTAGATGCTGTTGAGTTGTGTCCAACTCAGAGTGACCCCATGTACAACAGAACAAAACACTCCCAGATACTGTACCATACCTGGCATTATGTCAGTGTTTCTCTGCTATTCATAGGTTTTTCAATGGCTGATTGTTTCAGGAGTGGGCTGCCAGGTCCTTCTCCTTTTTTTTGCAATATGGAGGATCAAACCCAGAGAGCACAGAGCAGCACTCAACTGAGCTAAACCCCAGCCCTTGTGTGCCTTGTTTTAACCTGTTTTGATCTATGTTTTCATTTTAGCCCATTTCTTCCTCCTATATAAGCCTGCACAGTATGCTCATAAATCACTTTATATTTTCATTTACATATATAGAAATTCTTACAATAAAGAAATGAGTAGACCAACACAATTTTTTTCCTTCTCCCTCAACCCTATTGTAGATTATCTCCTTTAAACAATGCAAATCCAAAAGCCCCAGAATCACTTATACAGCTGCTGCTAAAGCTCTCAGATGGGTTCCTCTCCTAACACCCACACCTGAGTCTTCAGGTGCATCTTCTCTTTCTGCTTAATCAATAAACTCACCAACTTTGCTTCGCTCCAACTCATCCTGAAATTATTTGCTGTGATGTTAAGTCACAAACCCTATTGCACCTGAGTTGAGGGCACTGAGGGTTGGAGGAAGACTCAGGTTGTATAGTGGCAACATCGAGTTACCGGATTGGATTTTTTGGGAATACTTCCCTCCCAGAGTTGGGGCACTGGCCTAGGATTCTGATCATATTGATAATATGTAATTCTTAAATATTTATAACAGTTTCTAGAAGCTATTATAAAAATCTTAATCACCTTTAAATTATTCTGAGCTTTCAGCAGCAGTGAGATGCAGTCTAGTGTTGCTGCCTAACCTGAGGGGTTCCCCTAGTCAGTGTCATTGGGGAGACGTGGGGAACCACAAGTAAGCAGGTCCTGATTGAAGGTCCAGAAACTGGCAGCAATAATATCGCTAGCATTGTTGTTGGTTGGTAGGTGCCGTCGAGTCGAGTCCGACTCATGGTGACCCTCATAGGGTTTTCGATGGCTGACTGTTTCGGGATTACCTTGGGAGTGGGCTGCCATGTCCTTCTCCCATTTTGCGGTGCTGGGAATCGAACTTGGGACCTCAGAGGCTGCAGAGCGGCGTTCTACAAACTGAGCTAAATCCCAAATGTAAATCAAAAGAACTCTGAGATTCCACGTAACTCCAATAAGAATAGCCAAGATCAACAAAACTAATAACAAATGCTGGCGAAGTTGTGGAGAAAAAGAAACCCTCTTACACTGTTGGTGCAACTGTAAATTGGTTCAACCACTTAGGAAATCAATATGGAGATACCTCAGAATACTAAAAATAGAACTGCCATACGACCCAGCTATAGCACTCCTGGGAATATACCCAAAGAGAGACAAGTCATCATACCACAGAGACACCTGTATCTCCATATTCAGTGCAGCACTTTTCACAATAGTATATAGATATGGAACCAATCAAGGTGCCCATCAACAGAAAAATGGATAAAAAGATTATGGTACATATACACAATGGAATACTACTCAGCAATAAAAAATGAAACAATGTAATTTGCAGCAAAGTGGATAGAATTGGAGAACCTCATCTTAAGGGAACAAACACAAGCTCAAAAAGAGAAATATGTTCTCACTCATATGTGGGAGCTGAATCTTACTTAAAGGAAGAAAAAATCCTATACATAAGTTGATATATATATAATGCCCAATTAAACTTATCAAATAAAAGACAATATAAAGAGTAGAAAGAAGGAGAGAGGGCACTAGGAAAGGGAAGTGAAGATTGGAGAAAGTGGGATGGGGAGGAGAGTAGATGTAGAGGGTTGAAAGGGGAGAGGATAGTCTCAATGTAAACAACACAAGTTCATGAGTACATTGGAAAAATAGGGGAACATAACCCAAATATGTATTTGAGTTTTACTACATATTAGCCATAAGGCTCCATAAACCTTGTAGGTTGATAAAAGTGTTGCCAGAAGTGATGTAATGGTTGCCTTATGGAAAAAGCCAATGCTATATTACTGTCCCCCATCATCAAAGGGAGATTTTAAAAAGAAAAGAAAAGAAACCAGCAGCAAAACCTCTGTCCTTGTAATCAGCGTATAAAAGAATTTATACTCAATACAGAAATTATGGTATAGAACAGGTTTATTAAAGGTAGTACACCTTTAAGGAATAATTACAAGGAAAACCGAGGTATGTGAAGCAGCTTAGGTAGATCTGCAAAGTAACTTGGAAAAACCTGTGCTCCCTGGGTAAATCAGCATAAGGATGTCTCTGTTACCCAGGGGAAGGTAAAGAAGCCAGAGAACAGGAGAGTTAAGCAGGCTTTTAGAAGGAAAAGTGCTTTGGATAGACAGAGAAGATGGCAGGCCCGAGAGAAGGGAGAGACATGCACCTGGAGAGAGAGGAGCAGAGAGAAAGAGAGAGGATGAGAGAGGAACAGAAAAAGAGAGTGGATGCATGTTCCCTTTAGTTTTATTCAAACTAGGGAATACCCAGTGTGACATCAGCCCTGAATGCCCAGCTCTGGGCACCTACTGTGACCTGTGCTTAGGGTCTTAGTTTTGTAAATGGCTCCAGGTAGGGTGTGGAATCCATTGGAAAATGTTATTCCAATGTCCTCAGAGAACCATGTGGCTTTTTCATCATGGCAGACAGGCAGGAGCCACTTTCAGTCCCCCTTTCCTCCATGCCCTCTGCTAATGCCAAAGCTAGCTACCTAACAGTAGGGCCCTCTACTCAAGTTAAGCTGAGTCCTTGGGTTCATCACAGAAAAGAATTTCAGGGTGAACCAGAAAGTGAAACATAGAGTTTATTAGGTGCATGCTTTAGAGTAAGTGTGGGCTCTCAGAGAGAAAGTAAGGTGCTTAAGAAGAGAATCATAATACACATAAAAGACATAGCTGTGGACTTCTCAAGAGAAGAACATTTAGATGGTTTAGGGATGGGAAGGAAGCTCTAGTAAGACAAAAACAGGCCAAAACATGCCAAAAGAAGTTTCCTTGTTTAGGTAAGATTAAGTAAAAATGTTTTGGTATACCTTCTATTTGAAAAACTTCCCTTTAGTAAAATGAGATTACAAAGTGGTCCAAGAGGTACACTGTATAGGTTTACAGACAAGAAAAGAATCACATGAGAGTTGTCTGGGCATATGCTCACAGCAACCATGGCCCATAATCCCATTTGTGAGGTTCTCAAAGAAGTACAGGATTGCAGAGGGTAAAGCAAGGTAAAACTCAAAGGTTACATAGATTTTTACCTTAAGTATAGCTATTTTAGGGGCTGGGATTTAGCTCAGTTGGTAGGGCACTGCTCTGCAGTCTCTGAGGTCTTAGGTTCAATTCTTTGCACCTTAAAAAATGGGAGACATATGTGGTAATCCACTCCTGAGGCAATCCTGAAACAACCAGCCTATAAGGATCACTATGAGTCAGTAAATGACTCGACGGCACCTAATAATAACCACATAGCTATTTTAACATTTCCATTTAAAATATTTCACAAAGTAATGTTTCCATGCTCCATGCAGACAGTCCTCACAGGGGTTTTCTTGGTAGTTGTGTCAAAGACCTTGATTTTCATCTGGTAGAATTTAAACCCGATCCCAGGATGAAAGCTCTTTTCATTTCCATGTCCCCCCAATTTTCCCTTTCTCCTCTGCCTCAGAACGATCTTTACAAACTAATGGTTGTTGAACTGTAACTCAGTGATAAACATGATTCTGCTGGGGCTCAGGACATAGTACCCCAAAATATGACTGTAGGAAATCAGAATATGCACAACCAAAATATGCCTTCCTGGCATATTGATTATTTTGAGCTGGTTATTGTGAGAATCTGCAGACAAAGGAGTCTTTCTGAAAAGTTGCTGTTTTAAAGAGAAATTTACATCTAACGAAGACCTTTTCATCTTTATCTGCACCTAGAAGAGAAGGATGACTAAGTTGAAAGAGACTCTTAAGATAGAAAAGGCACTGGCTACACACCAAACCTTATCTTTGTCTATGGTGCTTTTTCCTGGCCATCTTGTCCATTCTCCTCACCCTTCTTTCCATGTTTTAGCAAATGATGGTATTTAAGCCTGAGGTTTAAACTCTTTCTTTGAGACCTACTCCAGAGATTTACTCATTTCTCTGGGTGTTTCACAAGTATACATACTAACACATTTCTGCTTGATTTTTCTTGTTAATCTGTCTTTGTTTTAGTGAATTTTAGTTAAGAATCATGAAGGATACAGAGAGAATTATTTTCACTCCCTCATACTGTAATTCTAAGTTTACCTGCCTTAGCAGTAAAGTACACTAAGTCATAGTAAACATGGTACAAAGTTTAGAGAAGTAGCAGAGGATTGTGGCAAAAAATGTTTTGGGGATTTTTGAAAACCTAATTAATCCCCCAGATGGAGGCAGTAGAACAATATTCCTTCAATTCAAAATCTATAAAGCAAAACAAACAAGCAAGCAAACAAAAACCTCACCAATTTTCAGGTAACAGTGCTCAAGTTTACCACATCCCTACCTTTCTATGGTCCTCTGACAGATGTTAGGATCATTTTAATTGTGTACTCTGGTACAGTGAACATCCTTTGGCCACAGACAATTAGCATCAGTGAGCATGAACCCTTGACCACATAGGGCATCTCTTCTAAGCCAGTAGGGCTTCCCCATGGTATGAGATATTTCACTGAGTTCTCAAATATAACTGACCTTCGTAATCATTTCTGAAATGACAAGTTTTTTCATGTAAAACAGACATTATTTTTTGAGCTCTCTGCCAAGTGCTCTAAGTCCGTATTAGGAAGTGTTGACTAAGTAGCTATGGAAACCTCATTGGGAAACCAGAATGCCTGGTGAAAATTCCCAGAACCTTTGTCACAGCTCCCAAGAGTTGACGAAAGAAACTTCGTGCTCTGGTGGGTTTCTCCACAGTCAAGAAGCCCTGTTACAAAGCCAGCTTTGTGAGGAGGTCATAGCTCCCAGAGCTGCAGAGTCCCCAGCCTGATCCCAGCTGGAAAAGTGGGATGTGCTAGGGAAAAATATTTGGAGGAAGAAAAAGGCAACTTATTAAATTGCCCAGCACATAAAACACAGATCATTTTAGAGCTAGAGAGAAAGTGTAATTTCTCAAGTCCAGGAATAGTATTTTCAAGTATGTTACTCATGAACTGGGCTGTAGCTCAGTGGAAAGTGCTTGTCTAGCATACCTGGGGCCTGGGATTCGATCCCCAGCACTGCAAAATATATTTCAAGTATGTTCATCATGAAGGCTTCAAAGTTAGAGATTCATCCTCCACTCCTAAGAACTCTACAGGGAACATATGTGCACAGATGCCATATACATCTGTTCTGAGCCAAATTAACATGTTAAGGGGGAAATTAAACTGTAAGTCCTCTAAAGTAGCACCAGGGGGAAGGACAGCTATTCAAAGGGAATTTTTAGTGCTTGCGGTTGGAATTCTGGACTTCAGACTAGAAGAAGGCCCAATGCTCACTTCACAGCTCAATCTGTGTTGAACTATCAATTTTTAAGGAATTCAACTTAACCATCAGTACAAATAATTAATTTTATGTCACATAAGCCACAGATGCAAAACCAATAACCATCGCTTTAGTTCTGTATGATGCAACTGATAGAAGCATTTATAAAATCTAGGCAAATACTTTCCATAACACTGAATTTGAAAACATTTTGGGATTTGTTGAAAAAATGAGTACTACAACAAAAAGTTACACTCATGACCTGCTTTTTTGGTTGTTGTTCCCAATAAAATATGAATATACAAATTCCCATAATTATGAGTTGGTTGTTTTCAGTATTCTGGATGGTACCTTACCACCATTTGCATTATACATTATCTACGTGCTAATTATTCTGGCTCATGATCCGATATGCTTTTGAATGGACATAATGATGTGCCACAGAGCATGTGACTCTGTTAAAGTGCCAGGGCTTTGCAGATTCTGAGGGTAACTCACTGAACCAGGAGTAGTAACAAACCAATAACAGTAAGAATGTCGGTGCTAGCATTAAGGTGCTATTCAAGGACATTGCTATCATTATTCAATCCTGTTCTTCCTCAGTTTCCTTTCTCTTATATTGATGCCCTTGTTACTAATGAAAGGTTTCTACTGGAGTATCCCTGAAGCTTTTAAAGTTCAAAACATTTTTTAAAATTTCTAAGTGGTGTGCTCTACTCTTGTGGTTCCTAAGTAAAGATTAATGAGACTCCAAGGATGTGCACTACTCCTTCTATTTATTTGGAGCCAAAGACCCTTTATAAGTATCCTGGACTATTTTGGCCATAGTACTAGGCATCACTACTTAATGATAAACATTTAAAACTATTAGTCTATATTAATGCATTTGAAAAGCCAGAAAAATAGTAGAAAAGGCAATGGAAATATGGAACAAAACAGTCACTCTTAACCTTTAGTCCCTTCATAACAATTTCTGATGAATCCATAGCAAGTTACAGGAAAAGGAGTAAGAAAAGAGGCACTAGATTAATAATTCAGTGTCAGTTTTATACCAATATCCCTAAAGGTTTAGCATCATGTTCTTGCAGTTCATAATTTAGTTTATAATATAGTCCTAATTGACTATAAAGAGCTGGGATTTAGCTCAGGGGGTAGAGCACTGCGCTGCAGTCTCTGAGGTCCCGAGTTCAATTCCCAGCACCGCAAAAATGGGAGAAGGACCTGGCAATCCACTCTGAAACAGTCAGCCATTGAAAACCCTATGAGGGTCGCTATGAGTCGGATACTGACTCGACAGCACCTAACAACAACAACAACAATTGACTATAAATGTTGAGTTTGGTCTTTGTTTATTCTTTTAAAAATCTTCTTTTAGCTCTAAACCAGGACCTTAACATATTTAGAAAAATAAAACCTTACAATTTATTCTTGTTATAATTGTTCTTTTAAATAAATAAATAAATAAATAAATAAATAAATAAGTGTGGCCAGGCACAATGGTGCATGCCTGTAATGCCAGCAACATGGGAGGCAGAAACAAAAGGATCACAAGTTCAAGGACAAAGCAGCCTGTGAAACTTATTGAGACTGTCTCAAGATAAAAAATAAAAGAGGGACTGGAGAAACAGCCCAGTGGTAGAGCACTTGCAAAGTATACAACAGTCTCTGGGTTCAGTCCCTGAGTGTTTGTTGTTTGTTGTTCTTAGGTGCAGTCAAGTCTAGTCTGAGTTATAGCAACCATATGTACAACAGAACAAAACAAAATCTTTTTTATGTTTAAGCCCATTGTTCCAGACATTGTGTCAATCCATCTAGTTGAGGCTCTTCCTGCCACTCTCCCAAATATAATGTCCTCCAGGGATTTGTCCCTCCTGACTACATGTCCAAATTACATAAGACACAGTCTAGCCATCCTTGCTTCCAAGGAGCACTCTGCTTATACTTCTTCTAGGACAGATCTGTTGGTTCTTTTGGCAGTCCATTGTATAGTCAATAATCATGTCCAGCACCATAATTTAAAGGCATCAATTTTTCTCCTGTCTCCCTTATTCAATGTCTAGCTTTCACACCCATGTGATGCAACTGAAAATGCCATGGCATGAGTCAGACACACCTTCATTTTCAATGTGACATCTTTACTTTTCAACACTTTAAAGAGGTCTTTTACCAATGCAACACATCTTTTGATTTCTTCACTGCGGCTTCCATGGGTGTTGATTATAGAACCGATAAAGCAAAATCTTGGACAACCTCCATCTTTTCTCCATTTATCTTGGAGTTGCTTACTGACCCAGTTGTAAGGACTTTTGTTGATGTTGAAGTGCAATCCATACTGAAGGCTGTGTTCTTTGATCTTTATCAGTAAATATTTCAAATCCTTTTTCAGTTTCAGCAAGCAAAGTTGTATCATCTGCATAATGTAGGTTATTAATGAGTCTTCCTCTAATCCTGATGCCACGTTCTTTTTCATAAAGTCCAGTACTCCTGAGTACCCCCCCCCCAAAAAGAATGTTTTAGGGATTACAGTTTCTTTTTCAATTTGCACATCAGTTGAGAAGGGAAACTAGAACAAATGGGGGAAGGTGGAGCAAAATCTTGAAATAAGAAAACTTTCTGATAACCCTTATTATAGAAAAATAAAAGAGCACACATCAGAAGAACTGGATTTGAATTCTGGTGCTACACTTTGCTGTGACAAGGCAGCTGTCTATGGAATGTCTAATATTTGCCAGGCATTCTACATGCATTATTCCTAGTTTTCAAATAATTTGTCAGGTATGTTATATTTTTTCCCATTCATGAGGGTGTAATATGAAATAAGGGAAAAGGACCTGGTAGCCTATTCCCAAAAAGCAATCCAACATTGAGAACACTATGAATAGCAGAGAACCATTGACAACAGTGCCAGGCATGGCACAGTGTCAGAAAGTGGTTCGTCTGTTGTATATAGGGTTGTGATGAGTCAAACCCAACTTGACAACACTTAACAACACCAACAATATGAAATAAGATAATTAATAAAATTAGTGTCAGACATCCCCTGTCAAAGTGTTGCTGTGAAATTAGTTTTTTAAAAAACTACAACTCTGCCAGGCACAGTGGCTTATGCCTGTAATCCTAGCCACTTGGGAGGCAGAGGAAGGAGGATTGCAAGTTCGAGACGAGAGGAAATCTGCGTAATTTAGTGAGACCGTGGGTTCAACCCCAAATAGCACACACACACAAAAAAAACTATTACTCTTTATAATAATTAATGACAACAATAGTAAGAATATTAAGAGATCAAGAGACAGTGCTAGGCATTATATGTTGTGGAATTCTCACATAGCCTTCCTATACTGAGAACTATTATAATCTGATGTTTCAGGAAAACTGAGTCTTTGGGGCTTACCTGGCTTGTTCTATGTTGGTCAGTGATGTATCTTGAACCTACATCTGTCTGATACTCAAGCCATCTTCTAGCCTGTGTCCTGGGGGTAGAAAAGAGAATGGCCCTTGCCTGTTTCAAGTGGGTCTTTTTCTGTTGTTTTTTATTTCCTACCCAGAAGACACTAATTTCAAATAAAGTTGGTCACAAGTCCCCTTGGTTAATACAGCAAAGTAGCCAGCAGCTTTGACCATTTGTGATGGTATGAAATACCATTTGAATAATTCTGAAGACAAAGGAACTATGGAGCAAAACAGTCATCCTTAACCTCTAGTCCCTTCATAACAACTTATGATGAATCTACAGCAAGTGACAGAAAAAAGGAAAATACAGCATGTGAAATCTGAGCCCACTTACTTGCTAAATTCATGGACTTACATACATACATCTCCTTTAGTATCTGTTGTCCCTTTAAGTCTCATTGGTGGACACCAGTTATTTGCACTAAGGCAGGCAAAACCTCCATGGGAAACTTCTAGTAAAGATTATGTCTAGTCCCAAATCACCTGCTTTATTAGGAATAATAATAAACTAGAAAGGTTTCAGGGGAAAGTTATGACAATGCTGAAGTCTCTAAAAAACATGTTCTAGGCAACAATCAGAACGTAGGTAATTTTGCAATAAGAATTGAAAAAGCCATATGGAAAGCCATGCAGAAGAGAACCAAGGCACTATATCTAACAGCCCACCTGAGCTCCCAGCTCCCAGCTCACAGTGTCAATGTGAGGCTATGGAAATAAACCATCTGGGGTGTCCAAACCCAGGCAAGCCCCCAGATGACTACAGCCACAGCTGATACCTCGTGGGGTTGAAGAATCAGCAGTTGAGCCCAGTCAAACTACGGAACTGTGAGGGATGCTAAAATGGCTCCTGTTTGAACTCATTAATGTTAGGGTTGGCTGCTAAATGGCAGAAGTTAACAGAAATAGACCTACAATCAGAAGCAATTGGGAGAGAGATTTGGACTTATTAGGAAAAAGAGCTTTATAATAAATAGGGATTATTCATTGTTAGGCCTGGCAGAATCCACAAGGATGTGAACAGTCGGTCCTGGAGCTGTTCAGAACTTTCGGGACTCGGTGAGATTTGGACTGTTGTAATCATGTAAGTCATTGTGGTATGAATTCTTTTTCTTGACACTAACCTGCTATCTTCAGGGTATTAAAAAAATGCTTATCATCAGTGTATAAACTTCTTCTTCCTGTTCCCATAAGCCTAAAAAATGTGTAGCTGGTGGATCTTCTGAGGAGTGTTACATGTGTTTTTTTCCTTCAACTGTATTATTGATTCAAAGGATAATTTGATTCATTTAAATTTGGCAAATTATTATTATTATTCTTGAGATGGTATCTTACTGCTTCTCAGACTGGTCTCAAACTCCCAGGCTCAACTGATCCTCCTGTCTCAACCTCCCAAGTGCTGGGACTCCAGGCACACACCAGTGCACTTGGTGAGGAAATATTAATTTTGTGCTTTTATTTTATAGGTTTCAAAGACATGTTAAGAATATAAAGAAAAAATTAAAGCACAGTTTTGTGGAGGTTTCTATTAAATTGAGTGAATGGTGAGTAAATAAATCAGTAACTTTACCACCCAGTGGGATCTTAGCACATATGTAAAACCAAAACAATGCATTGCAGGATAGTGAGAGCAATCTCATCTGACCATGGGAATCAGTGACATCTGATGAGAGTTGCCACCAACTAAAATCAGTTGGAAGAAACAATTGGAAGAGATGGGAAAGAGGACATTCCAGACAGAAAAACTTGAGCAGAGGACTAGAAGCAGGGATGTATAAGGTATGCTTGGGGAACAGACAGTTGTCCAGGTGCTGGGCTGTCTAGTAGCTACAAAGCAGTTCCAACACAAGACGAGCCTGAAAGTTGATGCTCAGAGCCCAGTTTAATGGTAGAAAACCAGGTTGAGGTCTGTATGTTTCCAAGGGCAGAAAGGGCATATATTTTTTAACCCATAACTGGTATTTTCAGGTGAAAGAAGGATCTAAATTGGCATCGTGAAACTCCATAACACACAATTGGTATTGTGGCGTAACTGAAGACCCCAACCCACAAAATTTTATTATTTAAGATATTTGTTTTTAAAGTTTATTCTGGGGTTAATTATGTTAACTGGGTCAGTTATGTAAATTAGTCATCACTTTTGACCCCACATTTCAACTTTTGGGGTCTATTTTGTCCCCACGATGGCAGTTAAGGATTAGGCATGGAGGTTGCGTGATCCCAGCCAGGCTTTAGAAGGAGAATGGTATCACTGGTTATAGAAGATCATGGAGGAGGAAAAGGAGGGAAGGAATTAGAATCTGGCCTGGAGCCAGGGATCCCAGTCAGCGCGATTGTAACAATATTTCCACGCAGATCCTCCCTAGGCCTCTTGAACCTGTGATGGCCAAGAGAGAACTGCGTTGTCTCCCACCAAACACATTACTCCCTACACCTTCCCCAGCTCAGTGAATAGCACTGCCCCCACCCAGATCCTCCAGACAGAAACTGGAAGTCACTTTCATTAGATACCTCCTTTTCTTCTACCCCTATTCTGACTATTAGAAAATCTTGACACTTACTCAAAAGGACATTACTAATCCAATTACCTCTCGAGATTTTCCTTGATAAAACAATAGCCTGGGGCACCTTAAACTTCCGCTTGGACGGGTACAGCAACTTCCTGATTTGGGTCTCTCTTACATTACTCAAAAGGCAGCCAGAGAGAGGTACTCAAACTGTAAAGCAGATCGCATCACCCTCCATGGTGGTCCACTGCATTTAGAACAAAGTCTAAACTTTTTAGTTTGCCTTAAAAGCCTTGCATATTATGTCCTCTGCCCAATCCTCAGATTCTGTCTCTCTCCTTTCTCTCCATCTCTGTGAGGCTGTGGCCTCCTTCCTGTTACAGGAACATACCAGACACATTCCCACCTCAGGGCCCTTTTAATTGCGGGTCACAGTAATATAACTGCAGGTACAGTAGCAACAGGGTCTCATTCTTCCATTGTGAGTTTTTATAGGGCAGGATACATATCTTACTCATTAAATCTTTACAGAGCTTTTCAACAGGCACATGTAAAGATTTTTGGCTTGTGGTTGCAGCAGATATTGTAAAAACTGACTAAAGTAAAATGGGTCATCTTGTGGGAAACCCCCAAATAGAAGATGACCCCAGCTTATTTCCTTCCCTTGATTCTTGCTAGTTAAATTTGGTTAACACAAATTGGAATGCCAAAGGTGGTAATGGAAAAGGAAGGAAGGGAAGCCCTGCCCCAAGGCTCCACAGATCCTCTAATTCCCAAATCCAACACTGTTCTCTTTTCCATTGGATTCTCTGTAGAAGATTTGATTCATTCAAGTATAGAAAGCTCCTATCACTGTATGTTATTACAAAAGAATATATGCCTTTTGAGCATGTAAATGCTCTCCTCCATTTTCCTACCACATCTCTAAATCATATCTCCAGCTAAACCATGCTTCAGACCAAGGTACTGGCCAATTCCATTGTTAGTGATTGCTGTCTTCTTGGCTTGTAGAAAGCTGCCTTCCTACTGTGTCCTTACATGGATTATCCTCAGTGCAGGTAGGTGGAGAGAGAGAGAGAGAGAGAGAGAGAGAGAGAGAGAGAGAGAGAAATAAAAGCCTTCTGGTGTCTCTTCTTATAAGGGTACTAGTTCCATCATGAGGGGCCCACACTTACAACTTCATCTAAACCTAATTACATAATTACATCCCAAACATCTTATCCCCCAATACTATTGCATTGGGAATCATGGCTTTGAAGTATTATATATTAATTAGAATTCCTACTTGTTTTTCTCTGCTTTCCTTCTTTTCTTTAGTTTAAATGGTTCTGTAAAACATGTAAGTTGATGAATATGTAAGCAACAATGATGTAACAGTTGCATAATGGATAGAATAAAAGACTTATTACTCTGTACCCCACCAACATTAATTAATACAAAAAAAAAAAAAAGAAAGAAAGAAAGAAAGAAAGAAAGAAGAACGGCAAGAGGGACACACTTCAGTCCATAGCATCTCCTTATTAAAATTTATCATCTCCAGGATCTTCAAAGACTTATCTTGTCCTGACCTAACTCACTGGTCCCAGCAAGTAAAAACAGAGGCAGTGAGAGCAAGCCAGGCCCACAGTAGGAGGAACAGGCTCTGTGTATCCTTTAAACTCACAAAGGAAAGTCACGTGAGCACCACCCTCACTCCCCCTCCCACCAGATACCACCCAAAGAAGCAATTGCCATTTCCAAAGGAATCAGGAGGAAGCACCATTGAAAGTCAGGAGACACACATAATGTGGTCTTTGCAATTTTCCATTAAAAATCCAGACAGAGCTCCTTGGACAAATAGCTCATTTCAGGTCTAGGACAAGAAATGTTTGAGATGAACAGAGGTGTCTTTTATTTTATTTAATTAATTAATTAATTAATTAATTAATTTTTGTGATACTGGGGGTTGAACCCAGGGCCTTGTGCTTGCGTTCTTTGCAAATGCTGGACCACTGAGCTGCTGCCTCCAGCCCATTTTTTTACTTGTGGTTTTTTTTTTTTTTTTAGGCAGCATCTCTCTAAATTAGGCAGAGTGCCTCTTGTCTCAAATTTGCGATCCTTCTGCCTCCACCTCCCCAGCTGCTGGGATTACAGGCATGCACCACCAGACCCAGCCAGGCGGAAGTGTCTTTTGTTTTGCTTGTTTGTTTGTAACAATGTCTGACTATGCAGCCCAGGCCAGCCTTGAACTCATGGTGATCCTCCTGCCTCTGTCTCTGGAGTGCTGGGATTGCAGGTATGTGCCATCATGCCCAGCTTGTCTAGGCATCTTGTTATACTGGAGAGTGAGGAAGCTGTCAGAGATTCCAGGGAATATATGAAAATGATAAAATGGCTAACCTGCAGATATTCCTTTGGATCAACATTGAGATAGTCTAGGCCAGAAAATAATGCCTGTGCTATAGTTTGGATAAGTGTCCCCTAAAGACCCATGTGGTAAGGCTTCAGGCCCAGCACATGGTGCTATTGAGATGTGGTGGAACCCTTAAGAGGTGGAGCCTTGTGAGAAGTTGAGTCATTAGGGACCTGCCCTTGAAGTGGATATTGAGATGCCAGCCCCTTCCTCTTCCTCTCTTTGCTTCCTGGCCACCATGAGATGAGTAACCTCCTCCAATGCACGCTCCACCATGGTGGCCCAAAACTAAGAGGCCGTCTGACCATGGACTAAAGCCTCTGCAACTGACAGTCAACATAAACCTTTCCTCTTTCTAAGCTGATTTTATCTCAGCTATTTGTTACAATAACAGAAAGCTGACTATAACAGCCTGCAGTAGATTGAAATACACCAAGTATGTTAAAAACCTGTGAGTTCATAATGGTACAGAAAAAAAAATTAGTCATCTTTGGAGGTTATTAGGAAAACAAGCCATTATTCTGGAAACTAGTAAACAAAGGAAAAGAAACAAGCATTTATTATATCTTTACAGTATAAACTCTATTATTCAAGGTAAGTGAATAGTTGGTAAAAACAAGTTCAAAGAGAAATGTATTTCCTGTAGCCACGGTTCCTGAGAAGCAGCTCCTCTCTCATAGCCACAGGTCTCGCCTGGCTCCTAGAACCCTGTCCTCTCCCCATGCACCTCCAGGCCAAAGGAAGCTGTGCCTATTTGCTAGGGCTTCTGTAATGGAGCTCTACAAACTGAGTGATTTAAACAACAGAATAATATTCTCTCCCCATGCAGGAAGCTGGGTGTCGTAGGTGAAGGTGTCAGGCAGTTTCGTCCTCTCTGAGGGTTTTGAGGGGCAGCCTGTTTCCGGCCTCTCTCCTAGCTTCTGGAGGCTTGCTGGCCATATGGCGTTCCTTGACTTAGAGAAGCATCACTCCAGCTTCTGCCTTGTGTTCACACGGGCTTTTCCCTGTGCACCTGTGTGGCTATGTGTCAACATTTCCCCTTCTTATAAGGACACAAGTCTTATTGGATTAGGACTCACCTTAATGATCTCATTTTAACTTCATTACCTCTGTAAAGAACCTACCTTCAATTAAGGACTCATTCCAAGGTATTAAAGGTTTAGGACCCCAATATATCATTAAGGGGGGCAGGGGACACAATTCAACCCATAACAGATGCTAACAGCATCTACTATTGCTTGTCCCTTGGTGCTTCAGAATTTCTTGTAGCTTATATTGAGTTTTCCCACACTTCAATGAATAATCCCTTCATTAAAATCCCTTGTAGTGTACCAAACTCGCCCTGGGACTCCAACCGATACATCTACTTTGAGAGCTTGTAATAAATTGGCAGGACTTAGTGGGGGAGGTGAGAGAAAGGGAAGCGTCAAGCATAATTTCCAATTTTCTGCCCTGTGTAATTGGTGGATGTGGTGCCTTTCACTGAGATCCAGCGTGCAGAAAAGGGCTGGGGTGGGGAATGCGTGGGGGCTAATGAGTTTGGGTTTAGAAGCACAAAGCAGGCGTAAACCACACACGCACAAAGGCTGAAAGCCTGTGTGGTATAGTGTTTCTACACTCTGGGCAAACAAAGTCAGCAGCAGACATTCACATCCTGGCTCTGCCACTTACTAGTTGAGCCACTTAAGACAAAAGGCTTATACTCATTGCCTATTTTTATCTATAAAATGGACATAATAATACCTTCCTCATAATTTGCTGTGAGGACTGGTGAACTGAACCACATAAAATACTTAGCAAAGTGTCTGGGATATACTAAAGGAATGATAAAATGTTAGTATTAGCCAGGATTATTTTTATGTACTTTACATCTGGAGAAAGTATCACTAACAAGAAAGGTTTTGAAATAATCCACCTGAATGTGGTCTAATTCCCATTTTCCACTGCAAACCTAAAGTTATTTTCAATGCAGTGCAGGATGGAAATAAAGTTGCTGGCAGGCTTGTGCTCCTAAAGCATTCTTTTTTCTATTTGGTTTTGAACTCTGTAAGCCTATTTAAAATAGTTTCTAGCCCAAGTGCTGCGTACCAATTGGAGATGCAGAGAAATTTCAAAGCAATGTAGATATTTTAGGATGTCAGGGGGCTTTGGAAAATAATGTAGACTGATCTGTAATTTTCAGATGATGAAATTAAGACCAGAAAGGTTAAATGATTCATCTGAGGCCACACAACTGGAGGCAGAGTTGGGACTAAAATCCAGTCCTCATGACTCAAGCTAGCTTTTCATCTCAAGTACAGCAGCCTCTAGCAAAACAGTCCAGAAAAATGTTTATTGCACAGAATTTTCAATTTATGTAATAAACTCAACCCCTCACTCAATCTCCATCCAAACATAGGCACAAAAGATTACAGAAGGCGGGATGGAGAGGAGAGTCAATGTAGAGGGATAAAGGGGGAGAGGATAATTTCAATGTAAACAATGCAACTTCATGAGTACTTTGGAAAAATAGGGAAATATAACCCAAATATGCATTTGAGTTTTACTACATATTAGCCATGTTGTTGTTAGGTGCCATTGAGTCCTGTCCGACTCATAGCGACTTTTATAGGATTTACAATGGCTGATTGTTTTTGGGATTGCCTCGGGAGTGGATTATAGGATTTACAATGGCTGATTGTTTTTGGGATTGCCTCGGGAGTGGATTGCCACGTCCTTCTCCTATGTTTGTGGTGCTGGGAATCAGACTTGGGACCTCAGAAACTGCAGAGCTGCGCTCTACCAACTGAGCTAAATCCCGGCCCTCTACATATTAGCCATAAAGCTCCATAAACTTTGTGGGTAGATGAAAGTGTAGCCAGAAGTGACGTAATGGTTACATAATGAAAAAAGCCAATGTTTTATTACTCTGTACCTCACCATCATTTACTAATAAAGGGAGAAAAAAAGATAAATACAAATTAGAATTAGGCATGGTGGTACACACCTATAATCCCAACACTTGGGAGCTGAGGCAGGAGGATCAATGTGAGTTTGAGGCCAGCGTGGGCTTCATAGTGAGTTCCAGGCCAGTCTGGTCTACAAAGCAAAACCTGTGTCAAAAAAGAAAAAAGGAATGAGACACCAAAATGGGAGTTCAAAAGCATGACTGTATTATTATAAAGCCACTAAAGTTATTCCTCTGAAAAACAGATGAATGATGATTTAACTAGCATTGTAAGCTTTTAAAAATGTATGTTAATAGCAACGACTCTAGCTACTATTCACACATGGGAATGTTGTTATTGTTAGGTGCTGTCGAGTCATATCCGACTCATAGTGACCCTCATAGGGTTTTCAATGGCTGATTGTTTCGGGATTGCCTCAGGAGTGGATTGCCACATCTTCTCCCATTTTTGCAGTGCTGGGAATCAAACTGGGACCTCAGAGACTGCAGAGTGGCGCTCTACCAACTGAGCTGAATCCCAGCGCACACATGGGAATAGATTGTCACCTTTTGAGTGTTATTTTGAAGATTTTGTGATTTTGTTTCCTCTATTATAATTAATTAACTTAAAGCTATGTTTGAAATTATACACCTTAAAGAGATTCTACTTTAAGGAAATATTACTCAATGAACCAATGGAATGTTCAGGATATGGATATATGCACTTTGTAATTAATTTGGTTTTTGAAGATTGAGTGAAAAATACCTAAATATCACAAATAGGTAAATTATGCTGTGATTCTTGTATATATATAATTGTGTGGAACTAACCAAATCAATTTCTCCACTTAGAAGGAAAGCCGGAAATCTAGTACATTTCTCTCTGTCACATCTTCTGGTATACGAAAGAGATTTAGGAAAAAGGAAACCTGAGGGTCAAAATTGGAGAAAAAAAAATTATCCCTTTTGTGGGATATATCCCTTCTGTGGGCTATAATTTTTTGTGTTAAAAAAGAGTGTAGGGTAGATATAATAGCCAAGAGAAAAGCCAGTCTAACTCAACTGGATTATGATAAAAGGATTCTATTATCTGCAAGAGTTGGTATCCATAGCAACTGAGATGTCTCCACACTTACTCTTTCCATCCATAACAAGGGAAATAAACACCAAAGAGCTTGCTATTTCCTGATACCCTTATATCATTGCTAATAAATATCATGCTTGAATGAGATGCCCTAACAAACCTTTTTGTGGTTTACTTTTAAAGCAGGACCAACCAAAAGAAAGAAGAGAATCTAATGAAAACACAAAAACGAACCAGTTCACAAGGGAAGGTGGTAATTGCAATACTACTTCCAAGGAAAAAGGGAGTTGCTCTCTCAACTTCACCCCAGGCTGGCTGATGTTCAAGATAGAGAGGCATGTTCTTGAACTAGTAACAAGTTACAGGTCACCTGGTCCTTGTCCATGCAGACTTTGTTGGTTTGCAAGGCAGTCCAAGCAAGGCAGGCTAACTTCAAACAGCCCAAAGATATTCTAAACAGAATGTCACATCAGTTGCAACACTGAGCTTTTTGCATACATAATTGACTATTGTTTCTGAATAATAATTTTATATTCATTCATCAAATATATGCTGTATATCGTTATGTGCCAGCCACTGTGAAAGGTTCTGAGGATGCTGGATGTGGAAGAGATAATCCTAGCTGACAGAGATATGAATCTTGCATAGAATCTAGATATCAAATTTTCTATTGACAGCAGAGAAATTATTAACATCCACCTATGATGGGCACATCATTATTTAATAGCCTTGGGACCCAATACAGTTTCTTGCAAACAACTGACACATAATAAATGTTGACCAAATATAAGCTCTCTAGGGAATTATCAAGAAGAAATTAACAAACATCATGAGAAATATCTGTAGCAGGGAAGTCTTCAAAACACAAAGCCTCAAGTTGCAATTAAATAAAATGATGCAATTAAAATTATTATAAATAAGGATGAATATAATTAAGTTTTCAAAAGTAATAAATAGTAAAGTTGGCAGGAGAATCCATGTAGTCTGGCTCTGGAAATTTTTGTGCTTAACCAATACATTAAACTCTTAGCAGACCTGAGCAGGAAGGGAGACCAATATTAAATTCTCTCTATAGCTTTTCAAAAAAAATAATAAATAAAAGAGAATCAGCCCCAAAGTGAAAACTGCAAAAAGTTTAGAAGCCATACACACAGTTGGAACCACACATACTCATTTATTCAACCAGCGTTCATCATGCCTCCCTGAGGCAGGAGCTCTTTGGGAACCAGAGCAAACCCAGGTGAAAACACACTCAGTCATTGTCCTCATGGCCTGTTTTCTCCATAGCACTGGCCACCTTCAAACACACCCTATGAATTACTTATTCATTAAGTTTATTGGTTATTATCTTTTTCCCCTTAACAGAATATAAATTCCATGAGGGCATAAAATTTTGTGTTTTTCTCCCAGGAGTATCCTACGTTCCTAGAATTGTGTTTGGGATACTGCAAGAATTTAATAAGCATTAGTTGCACCAGTGAATAGAGGAAATTACATTTTAGTGGAGAGCAACCTAAGTTTCTTAAGTGAAATAATGTTTAGGACATTATTAAGGTAGTTGTTAGGTGTTGTTGAATTGGGTCCAACACATAGCCACCCTCTGTATTACAGAATGAAACACTCCCCAACGCTGTGTCATGCCCGCCCAGCACTATGTTGGTGCTTGTCTGCTATTCATAGGGTTTTCACTGACTGATTGTTTTCAGGATTGTTTTTGGGAGTGGGCTACCAGGTCCTTCTGTTTTTATGGTGCTGGGGATTAAACCCAGGGCCTCAGAGAGCACAGAGCCGCCCTCTACCAACTGAGCTAAACTCCAGCCCCCATTTCACAAATTTCCTGTGCCTCTTTTCTATAAATACAGTATTGACAACTCTTCATTACTTTAAAACTTAGAAGGAAATTAATTTTTAAGCAGGATATGCAAATACTTTGGAACCCTGGGAAGACTGGTCTCTTAAGTACAAGAATCTTTATAGTCTCTGTCTCTGAATAGCTTTCAAAGTATTAGGGAGGAAAATATGCAGGTATATTTATCATTTTCAGTGTGACTTCAGCACATCAATAAATGTCATGGGTAACTCAGTTACCAGACATCCTTCCCTCACTGCTACTTCAAAACTCACAGTGGCCAACATTTTCCTAAGCTTTATTACTGTGTTATTGCATATATTTTCTTCCTATGTTCCTTATCCTTGTTTAAGTGACCCTTCACTTATTTTTAAAATGGTACTGTTGAGGTATAATTTATATACCAAACAATTCATTCATTTAAAGTTCATACTTTGGTTTTTAGTATGCTCACAGATATGTGCAACCATCCACACAGCAAAATATATGACATTTTTATCACATCAAGAACAAAATGCATACTTTTAGTTGTAGGCTTCATATCCATCCATTCCTTCCCATCTTTGCCGGTTGTTAGGTACCATTGAGTCAGGTCCAACTCATAGCAACCCCACAGGCTTTTCAATGGCTGATTGTTTTCAAGATTATTTTGGGAGTGGATTGCCATGTCCTTCTCCCATTTTTGTGGAGAGTGCATAGCAGCGCTCTACCGACTCAACTATACCCTAGTGCCCCCCCCTGTCTTAGGCAAATGTTAATCCACTGTCTATCTTCATAGATTTTCTTATTCTGGACTTTTACATAAATGGAATCACATGATATGTAGTCTTTTTTGAGTGGCTTCTTTCACTTAGCATATTTTAAAGATTCACACAAGTTGTAGCATGTGCCATTACTTCATTTTGGGGCAGAATAATGATCTAGTGTATGGACTTACTACATTTTGTTTATTCATTCATCTGCTAATAGACACTTGGATTATTTCTAGCTTTGGGCTATTATGAATAATGTTATATACATTCGTGTGCAAGTTTTTGTGTGGACATATGTTTTCTTTTCTCTTGGATAGAAAACTAGGACTAAAATTGCTGGGGGCTATGGTTTAGCTCACCTGGTAGGGTGCCACTCTACACTCTCAGGCCCCAGGTTCAAACCCCAGCACTTCAAAAGTGGGAGAAGGATCTGTCAACCCACTCTTGCAACAATCCTGAAACAATCAGCCATTGAACAGCAGAGAAGCACTAACATAGTGCTGAGCATGACATGGTGTTGGGGAGTATTTCATTGTTTTACATAGGGTCTCTATGAGATCAGACCCAACTCAATAGCCCCTAACAACAACAACAATAACATATTCTAGATACAAGTTCCTTACCAGATAGATGAATTGCAAATATTTTGTGAGCTGTCTTTCACTTTCCTGATGGTGTCTTATGATGCCTAAAAGGTTTTTGTATTTTGATGAAGTCTAATTCATCTACATTTTTTCTTTTGTGCTCATGGTTTTGATATAATATATAAGAATGCTTTGTCAAATTCAAGGCCATGAAGATTTATCCCTATGTGTTCTTTGAAAAGTTTCAGAGTTTTAGCTTCTATATTTAGGTCTTTGATCCATTTTGAGCTGATTTTTATATATACAGTGAAGTAAAGGTTCAACTTCATTCTTATGTACATGGTTATACTGCTGGGTACCAGCACTATTTGTTGAGAAGACCATTCTTCCCCCTTTGAATGGCCGTAGCACACCTGTCACAAGTCAGTTGACCATGTTGTTGTTAGGTTCCGTCGAGTTGATATCCTACTCATAGCAACCCTACATACAACAGGTGAAGCACTATGTTAGTGCTTCTCTGCTTTCATAGAGTTTTCAACAGCGGATTGATTTTTGGGAGCAGATTGCCAGGTCCTTCTCCCAAGCCTACAGTAGCTGCTGTTCCCAGGTGGTCTCCCATCCAAGGACTAACCAGGCCTGACCCTGCTTAGCTTCCAAGATATGATGGGAATGGATGCCACAGTGCTAAGACTGCAGGCCAGTTGACCATAGGTATACATTTATTTCTGAACTCTCAATTCTATTCCATTTTTGTGTCTATTGTAGTGCCCTTGCCCCATGAGTCTATCAGCTTGTCTTTCTATGGGAGCTTGTGTGTTGCTGTGATGCTGAAAGCTATGCCAGCAGTATCTCAGATACTATCAGGGCCACCCATGGTGGACAGGTTTCAGTTGAGCTTCCAAACTAACACAGTCTAGCAAGAAGGAACTGGCAGCCCACTCTCAAAACAATTAGCTATCGAAAACCCTATGAATAGCAGAGAAACATTGTCAAATATAGTGCCAGAAAATAAGCCCCTAGGCTGAGGCATTCAAAAAACAGCTGGGGAAGAGTTGCCTCCTCAAAGTAGAGTCTACCTTAATGGCAGGAATGGAATAAAGATCCTGGGACCTCCTTTTGCTCATGTGGCATGACTCAAAATGAGAATAAACATAATGACTGCAACAATGGGCTCAAACATGAAAAGACTGTGTGCATGGCACAGTGTTTTGTTTTGCTGTACTTAGCATCGCTATGAGTCAGATCCAACTCCATGGCACCTAACAACAACAACATTATAGTGCCAGCTCCACAATGCCTTCATTACCACTTCATGACCATTATTTTCTAGTAAGTTTTGAGGTTAGGAAGTACGCATTTTCCTACTCCATTCCTTTTCAGGATTTGGGCTATTTTGGGTCCCTTGTGAGTCTCTATGAATTTTAGAAGTTGTCAAATGCTGCAGAGAACTCTGATGGGATTCTCATAGAATTGTACTGAATCTATAGATCAGTTTGGGGAATATTGCAATCTTAACGATGTTAAGTGTTCTGATATATGAACATGAGATAGTTTCCCATCTGTTCAGACCTTGAATTTCTTTTAACTATGCTTTGTAGTATTCAGAGCATAAATTCTGTAATCCTTTTGTCAATCTTGTTTCTAAATATTTTATTCTTTTTGATACTACTGTGAATGGAATTATTTTCTTACTTTCATTTTTGGATCGTTCATCATATACAATTGATTTTTATCCTGAAAATTCACTGAAGTTTTTATTAGCTCTGATCACTTTCTGTGGATTCCTTAAAATTTTCTATATCCAAGAGGATGTTATGTTACCTGTGAATAGAGATCATTTTACTTCTTGTTTCCCAGTTCCTTTTATTTGTTTTTCTTCCTCAACTTCCCCAGCTAGAATCTCCAGCACACTGTTAAATAGAAGTGGTGAGAGTGAACATTCTTGTCAGATACCTGGCCTTGGGGAAAGAGTGTCCATTCTTTCAACAGTAAGTGTGGAGTTACCTCTGAGGGTTTTGTACATGCCCTTTATCAGGTTAAGGGAAATTCCTTTCAATTCCTTATTTGTTGAGTGTTTCTGCCTTACTGATCTGAGTAAGGAAAGGAGAGATTGGTCTTGGTTCAGACAGATTCTTATATTTCTTAACAAATTTTTGTAGATTTTCTTGAACAGGTGTTTTTTCATTTGCTGTTTGCCATCAGGACCATTTTCAGAGGCTTTAAGTTTATTTGTTTTTAATGATTCTCAGCAGTTTCTCTGTGGAGCAGATCAACAGAACTTCTCACACTATAATCCAAGAACTGAAATGACTCTGCATTTTATTTCATTTTATTTATTTTATCTTATTTTATTTTGTTTTATTTAGTACTTGAAGGTTGAACCCAGGAACTTGTACATACTTTGCAAGTGCTCTACCACTTGGCTGCACCCTCAGCCTTTTTTTTTTTTTTTTTTTTTAATTTTGAGATAGGGTCTCACTAAGTTGTATAGACTGCCTCTTACCTCAAACTCAAAATGCTCCTGCTTCTACCCCTAAGTCAGTGGATTCTACAGGCATGTGTCACTGCGCCTGGCTGCAGCTTTGCATTTTAATGAGCTCATCTAGTGCTAACCGTAGCAGAAGGCTATGGCATATATGTCATCCACTCATTAACGCTAAATGGGGTCTCGGCAAGAGTGGCACAGCGTAAGATCTCCAATTAATAGTAAACAAATGCTTGTATTGAAATGGGGGGGGGGATCTGCTCCAGTAAGATCACAGGCACTGAGAGAACAGCTCGTGGAAGGTTTGGGTTTGTCAGTATTTGAGTAGACACTATACAGTACCACAAATGATTAAGTGCCTAAAACTCAACCTGTTGTATGGGCTTTGAAGAAGCTGCAAACCAATTAGTCTTTTTATCTTCAGAAGCAGCCTGGAAAATGGATTTTAATTCCAGCTCAGTTTGATTTCCAGGCTATGTAGAATAAGAGACATCAATGATACAAAACAGGAAACTGTTGATTAAGTCTCATCTGAGAGTTAAAAGCTAAGTGCTTAGAAAAGTGCTAGTCATTTGCAATATTCACATTCACATCTACCTTGATGAAAATGGGGTGCTGCTGAACCTCAGAATGACTCTCAGTTCTGGAAAGGATTTTGTCCTGTATAGTGTTCAGAGAAGTGCTGAATCGATGGAGCATCTGCTGTTACATGGGGAATACTAAGAACATAAAGTCATTGGGTTGCAGTAGTGCCTTCCTTTGATGCAGAATCCAAGAATCACCAATGATTTTGACATAGAGAAACCTGTGATTTCTGAGATGTTTCGGGAGGAAGAGATACAATGTTCTCAAATGCACCTGGTTTGACTTCTCACCCTAGACTTCTGCCTCCCGCCCCATGGTCTTAAAAATCATTTTCATAATATTTTTGTATCTTCTAAGCAGAAGAAACAGGAACAACAGGGGACTGACATCTACTTCATTATGTTAGAATGAAGACTTCTCAGTCCTGGAGCCTGTGGTTGGCAAAAAGGCTCACACTCTCTGGAGAGTAACTCCCCCTACATCTGTGTCCAGAACCAGCAGCAATGGTTTTTACCTATGTGGTTCTCATTTTGTAAATAATCTTTTGATTCCATCCTTAGAATTCTTACACACTATGCTCATTTTCTTTGGAAATACAAATCAAGTAATAATACTGTTCGTGAACACATACACATGCCTACTCTGAGCTAGGATCTGTCCAAATGTCTTCATGTACGTTCATGCATTAATCATCACAGCAACCTCAAGAGCCATGTGAGGCACAAGGAGATTAAGTAACTTTCCAAGGTGATACAGCTGGTGGATGGTAGAGCTGAAGCTTGAGGTTCTCACTACCTCCATACAAAGGACAAATTCATACTGTTTCTTTGGACAGCGGAATAAGTGATCATGTTGTTGTTAGGTGCCGTCAAGTTGGCATCCAACTCATAGTGTGACCCTATGTGCAACAGCCAAAACACTATTGTCGGTGCTTCTCTGATATTCATAGAGTTTTCAATGGTGGATTGATTTTTTGGGAGTGGGTTGCTGGGTCCTTCTCCCAGGCCTACAGTATCTGGTGTTCCCAGGTGGTCTCCCATCCAAGTACTAACCAGGCACAACGCTGCTTCACTTCCAACATCTGAAAGGATCAGATGTCACAGTGGTATGGCTGCAGGCACGTGATCATAGAGTGGTTTAAACAATAGTTAGAATCGCTTCAGGGCTCCATCTCTCTCTCTCTGCTGACTAGTTAATTCTTGGTAAGGGTCTATATATACATACAGGCATGTAGGAATTGTGTTATTACGATAAGCACATAAAAAGTAGTATTCTGCTTACCAAAGACTTGCATGGAAATCTTAGCATAAGAGACTTAGAGCTGAGATAGCTAGATCAATAAACAGAAGTAGATACTTAGATGTGTTTTCCAGGGAACAAATGAATTTGTGGTGATTCTGACATTTTCATCCAAAATCAACTTTTAGATTGTTTACCAGGCCAATCCAAAATCATTTTACACATAGACAACAAAAACAAAAATTTGAAACTCCACCCCAATATGCATATGACTCTACCACCCCCATTCAATGCCACTAATTTCCATTTCAGGAGAAGTCAAACCCCAAAGCTAGCTGCACAAAAACCAACTCTTAATCAAGAAGATTAATTGTGCAAAGAAACTATCAATCATCTGTGAAGAATTAGTACTTATTAATATGAAAAATATCATTTAATTGGCTGATTGGAACTGTAGACCTGGCAGTTGTGTCTAACCTAAAATTATCAGTCATATAATTTAATTAATAGTAAGCTCTTTGAGGAGCAAAGACCATATCTCACACATCTTTTCTATCCTTAATGTTTGACACACAGTAGGCAATCAAGACATAACTAGTCACTCAAGTGGATGCACTAACTGTTAAAGAAGTGCATCCTACATAATTTGTGATGCATTCACATTGAGGATCTCATAGTCGCATTATTTGGGAACATCACTTCCTCTCTGCACCTGTGCTTTCTCATCAGGAAAATGAAGAGTTGGACTGGAGGATCTCTAGGGATTCTTCCCAATTCTATAAGTGTAAATTCACACCAACAGTTTATGTCCCAATAAAGAGAAGACTGAATGTAAAGCTCATGTTCATGTTTACCTTAGGGGCTGAATTAAATGTTAGCCCTGTTTAAAGCAGAGGGTGGTGGGAAGGAAGTGGCTGATTTATAAATAGAGTAACAAGTTTTTCCCCATTACAAGTTGGTCATTGCAGCAATATCCCTATGTGAATGAAGATTGAAACACCCTGAGCCGTGAGCCCCTATCTTGTATGATATATGCTTTTGGGATCCAGTTAAGAGGAAGGGAGGGAAAACACCATCTTCTCCAGTAGAGGGAGCCGGATTTAAACATTAACCAGACCACAGAGTTAAAAGTTAATATTCCATGGCAATGTTTGCCAGATCTAGAAAGAGAAAATACCTATTTTGATACTAAATTCTTGTTTCTGGGTTCTACATAATAAGCAAAAACTTTTTATGAAACTAACACTAGTTCTTCAAAAGTTAATATTTTTCTTTGTAATAAATCATGTTTTTCTTAAACCCTACTCTATTAATTTCATCAGAAGTGGTATTTAGCCCATAGGTACTGAGTTCAATTTCAAATAAAACATACATATCTAGGAAGCTGAATGTGTAGTAGTCTTATTTGTAAACAAGGCCATACATTTAATTAGTTGAGTCATACTAGTTCCTTTATTGTGTTTTTTTTAACCCCTTTGGGTGCTAGGGAACAAATGCAGGGCCTTGAACTTGCTAGGCAAGTGCTCTACCACTGAGCTAGATCCTCAACCTCAGTTGAGTTACACTGCAATAGGATGAACCCTCACCCAGCATCACTGGTGTCCTTATAAAAAGGGAGAATTTGGACAGAGACGTGTGCACAGGAAGAACACCATGTGAAAATGAGGACATACCTGAGGGTGGAGCCAGGAAATCACAGAAACCCAGGCTCAGCTCAGACTCCCTTACAGCCTCAGAATAAACCACACTGAGTGTGCCTTGCTCTCAGACGCCCAGCGTCCAAAACCATGAGACAATGCGTTTTGGTTGTTTAAGCTACTCACTTTGTAGCATTTTGTTACAGCAGCCCTACCAAATTAATATGTGAAGTTATCTTACTGTCTTGTGGTGTTTAGAATAAAGTATTCTTTTTAAATTTCACCTTCAGTTTCTTTTCATTTTAATTTTTAAAATGAAAACTGATTTTTAATTTTCCAAATGCATTATAAAAGTTAGAAAATATGATACACAAGAATCAGAAAATAAAAATATCATACTTTCATAAACCCAAATGTTATCTCTGTTAAAAGTGTTTATCGTATATCTTTTCAGATCTTTTTCAAACATTTATAAACATAGGTGAAATTTTTACCAAAATTACAATATTGCAGATATCCTACTTTATTTGCTAAATGATCCATATATTTCCACATCAATAAATTTTCATTTTCTTCAGTCCATAGTCCAATGCCTTGAACAGTCACAAAATGTTTTTATAATTGTTTCATCCAAACAATAATCCAAGCTCCCTTGTCTAATCTAGCAGAACCACTTCCCCCCTCTTTGGAATCCTAATGACTTGTTAAATAAACTGGACCTATTGTTCTATAGAATGTCCCATCTTCTATATTTACCTGGTTATCTCCTTGTGGTGTCATTTTGTTTGCTTTTATACCCTTTGTATAGCCTCTACCCTGAAAGATCCAACAGCTTAATGTATTCAAGTTAAACATTTAGCTAGATGACATCATAGGTGATATTAGATATTTCATATCAAACAGTTTTAAATGATAGTCTTGTGAAATCCTCAAAATAGAGTATAATGTATACATTTATTTATTATATATATTCACTTTCTCTAAAGTAAGAAATAGTAATTTCTTTCCCCAGGGGAAGCTGTGAGGTATACATTTCTAAACACAAATCAAAGTCACTAACTCAAGTTTCCTAAAAATTTCAAAAGACTTCCTTGACCTTAACCAATTCATGAATTTCTCACTTAGTCTACCTCACCAGTACTCCATTCATTCATTCATTTACCAAATATTTATTAAGCATCTTCCCAATGTTATATTCTGTTCGATTTATTGGAGATACAGAAACGAAATTCTCCTGCCTTTGTGGCACTTACTTTCTGTTTAGAACTCAGAACTGGTCCAGCTTGAAAACCTTAAATTCCATTATAGTAATGTGCTCTTCCCCCACATGTCTGTCAGTTTGCTGCATTGTGGGAGCTTGTGTGTTGTGATGAGCTGAAAGCTATGCCAGATACCAGCAGGGTCACCTGTGGTGGATAGGTTTCAGCTGAGCTTCCAGACTAAGACAGACTAGGGAGTAGGCACCAGCAAATCGCTCCTGAAACAACTAGCCATTGAAAACCCTAGGGATAGCAAAGAAAAACTGTCAGATATAGTGCCAGAAAATGAGCCCCCCAGGTTGGAAGGCACTCAAAAGACTACTGGGGAAGAGTTGCCTCCACAAAGTGGAGTCTACCTTGATGACGGAAACGGAATAAAGCCTCAGGGACCTCCATCTGCTGATGTGGCATCACTAAAAATGAGGAGAAACAACTGTAAACATCCATTAATAATTAGAACATGGAATGTACATAGTATGAATCTAGGAAAATTAGAAATCATTAAAAGAGAAATGGAGTGCATAAACATTGATATCCTAGGCATCAGTGAGCTAAAATGGTCCAGCATGGGCCACTTTGAGTCAGATAATCATATGGTCTACTATGCTGGGAATGACAAACTAAAGAGAAATGAGGTTGCATTCATCATCAAAAAAGACATCTCAAGATCTGTACTGAAATACAATGTTGTCAGTGATAGAATAATATCCATACATCTACAAGGAAGGCCAGTTAATATGACTATTATTCAAATTTATGCACCCACCTCTAAGGCCACAAATGAAGAAAGGGAAGATTTGTACCAGCTTCTGCAATCTGAAATAGATCAAACATGCAATCAGGATGTACTGATAATTACTGGTGACTGGAATGCAAAGGTTGGAAACAAAGAAGAAGTTTCAGTAGTTGGAAAATATGGGCTTGGTGACAGAAACGATGTGAGAGATTGCATGATAGAATTTTGTCAGACCAATGACCTTTTCATTGCAAATACGTTTTTCAACAACATAAATGGCTCCTTCCTTCCTCTATTGTCTCTGCTCCCACTACTTCTTGCCACTTTCCCAAACTATAAAGACTTTTCAAAATGCATCATGCCCCTGTGATTTTTCCCTGGCTATTACCTCTGTCTGGAATTCTCCCCTCATCCCACTTTGTCCCATGAATCCACACCCACTTCCCTTTAGCCAAATATGTGAACTTCACGTATCAACTTCTTCACATATCAACTTATGAGTTCCTCCTTATTGAGGAAACTTCTCTGATTTCCCCCCAAGAGATTAAAGAATGTCTCTAGAATCCCACTGTATTTTGTACACATTACATGATCGTAATTATCCTACTGTTTTACAGTTTTCTATTTATAGGTCTCTCTCCCATATAATCTGTGGTTTTAGGGACAGACCAGTCATGGATGTTAATAAATACAGTGCTGGATGTTAATAAATAGTTTTGGACTGAGAGAATAAATAAATGTACAACATACATTCTAACCCTGTTTAATCTCAGAAGCTAAGCAGGGTCTGGCTTTGTTAGTACTTGGATGGGAGACTGCCTGAGAATACTGGGTGCTGTTGGCTTTGGAGAAGGATCCAGCAGCCCACTTCCCAAACAATCAGCCATCAAAAAACATATGAATAGCAGAGAAATACTGTTAACAGCATCAGGCACGGCACAGTGTTAGGGAGTGTTTTGTTCTGTTATACATAGGGTCAATACAATTTGGACCAGATTTGGCGGCACCTAACAACAAACAGCATTCAACAGAACAATTGTAGTCCATATTTAAAATTTTAAAAGCCCATTAGAAACCTCTCAAATTTGATTTTTTCTTTGAGAAACTTTTTAATTAAAGAATAATGTATATATAAGAAGACAGAAAATCCATAAGCATACAGCCCCATGAATTTTCTCAAAATGAACATAGGTGGTGAAGCAGCCCCTCTGCCACTCCCAGTCACACGTCCCAGAGATAACCCCCTTTCAACCTCTGACATTCTAGACTAGTTTTGCCTTAATTATGTATTTTGAATTTTTAATAAGTGAAATGCCACAGTATTTTTTGCATCTGTGGAGCCCAACTGTCTGTTTGCTTTTATTTTTTCCTACCAGATGTTCTTTGGAAACATTAATTTTGCTAACATCATATAGAAATGTTTTTGCCATTTAGAAAGTAAGATATTACACCCAGGAAAATTAACTTATGGAAAAAAAACACAAGTTTCACATCACAAGTCTTGGGAGATTTTTCTATCCTCTCCTATTTATGTATTACCTTAATCATTCTATTTATGTCAATACGGACTCACAGATATTTACTTTCTACTTTGGGTTGGAAGGCAATACTATTTTACTTTGTTGTTCAAAATATGTTCCAGCGTTGACCATTTGAAGACCTTTCAGTCTACTCTTGTGTCCCTGTGACATATCTCACCTCCCCGATCTGAACTTGCTCGCCCATGAGTGTGTGGGCGCGCGCGCGTGCGTGCGTGCGTGCGTGCGTGCGTGCGTGTGTGTGTGTGTGTGTGTGGTGTACCATCTGGAACTGCAAGGTGATCCAGGTGCATCTTATAGACTCCCTTTATAGACTCCCTGCCATACCTTGGAATAAAGAATTCTTTTTTTTTTTTTTTGCCTTACAGGGAGTTAGACCCAGGGCCTCACACTTGCATGCTCTGCAAGTACCGGACTACTGAGCTGCATCTCCAGCCCATTTTTTACTTTTTGAGGCAGGGTCTCGCTAAGTTGTGCAGACTGCCTCTGGTCTCGAACTTGTGATCCTCCTGCCTCTGCCTCCTGAGCTGCTGGGATTACAGGCATGCGCCATTGCGCCTGGCTCAGGGTAAAGAATTCTTGAAGGAACCATAGACCCACGAACACTTTCAAGACAGGTACCACTTCAAGCTGAGGAGCTGAAGTACATTTTCTACTATTCAGTTCTACAAGTCAAGAAAACTTTAAAAATTTTCTTCATTGATGTCTTTCCATGAATAATCACGCCCTCCACATTTTCATTAGCAGCATCTGAGAGAGGAGACAATCTGCGTATCCTCAATCCAGAAAAACTCCTTCCCCTACTCCAGTACTTCAGTAGACGTAACATCTTCAGAGAAAGCCAAGATTCTTTGGCATGCCATCTGTGTGGTGATCTCCTGAGATCCTTTTCTCTGTGTGACTTCTCTGAAGTGAGAAGCATTAAATTTGCCTCCACATTCTTGCCTCCGCATCCGCTTCACTTTACTGTCTCATCCTGCCTTTCAATTACTGATTTCCTTGAGTTTTTTCTTTTCTTTCATAGCCACTGTCTTGCTATTCTGTAAAAACCAGAAATGCCAACAGCTCCTTTTTCTATTTTCCTGCTTTGTAAAAGAGCTTTTTGTATATTGCATTTGCCTTTAAACTACTTATAAGAAAGAGGCATCTGAAAAGAAACTATGACTTCCCTATGCTCTTTTCTTCAGCTGCCTTAAGCAGAACAATATTTTTAGATTTATATAGATGCTTGAGATTTATTTTAGAAATATTTCATTTTATGATGTACCTCAACTTTTAAAAAGCCACTATATACAGGTGCAGTTTGTTTTTTTAGGTAGTGAATAGGGACTTTACTGTGGCCAACACTTAAGTCCCACAAAAATTGTTATTGTTGTTGTTGTGTTCCATCGAGTCAGTTTACGACTCATAGCAACCCTCATAGGGTTTTCAATGGCTGACTGTTTCGGGAATGCCTTGGGAGTGAATTGCCAGGTCCTTCTACCATTTTTTGCGGTGACGGGAATTGAACTCGGGACCTCAGAGACTGCAGCGCAGTGCCCTACCAACTGAGCTAAATCCCAGCCCCCCCCCCATAAAAATAACCCAGTTAATTATTTAATTTACCAATATCTTATCAACTATCTTGCTAATATACTACCTAAACTAAATCTATTGAGAATTTGTATTAACTCTTAATAAAATTGTGAATCAAATGTGTTTAAAGAGTTGTTGTTGTTGTTAGGTGCCGTTGAGTCGGTATCCGACTCATACCGACCCTCTGTACAACAGGGGAAACACTATTGTCAGTGCTTCTCTGCTGTTCATAGGGTTTTCAATGGCAGATTGCTTTTTGGGAGGGGGGCTTCTGGTGTTCCCAGGCAGTCTCCCATCCAGGTACTAACCAGGCCCGACCCTGCTTAGCTTCCGAGATCTGACGGGATTGGATGCCACAGGGCTACAGCTGCAGGCGTTTAAAGAGTACAATATTGAAATATACTCTTACTGTAATACACTCTTCATTTTGCCCTGTTTTCCAATTAGAGTTAAGTTTAATTAAATGCAATTTTTTTTTCTCATGATTCTTGAGGTTAGGTTAAGAATCTATCCCATAGGATCTTATATTCAAATAAAGGGACACATTAGGCAGCTATACGAATTTGGCCCATTAAGTGTTAAGGCAAAGAGATTCTTATTAAATCTTTACACTACCATTGCCACATAGAATAAAGTAATTATTGTTGTTGTTGCTTTTAGGTGCTGTCAAGTTGGGTCCAACTCATAGAGACCCTATGTATAGCAGAATGAAACACTCCCTGATTCTGTACCACACACACAATCTTATTTATGTTTAAGCCCCTTGCCGCACACACTGTATTAATCCATCTAGTTGAAGACTTTCCTTTTTTTCGTTGACCTACCACTCTCCAAAACATATTGTCCATCTCCAGGGATTGGTCCTTTCTGACTACATGTCCAAAGTGTGTAAGTCACAGTCTGGCCATCCTGGCTTCCAAGGAGCACTCTGTTTGCATTTCTAGGACAGATCTGTTGGTTCTTTTGGCAGTCCATGATATATTCAATATTTGTCTCCAGCACCATAATTCAAAAGCGTCAATTCTTCTCCTGTCTCCCTTACTCAATGTCCAGCTTTCACAACCTTACAATGCAACTGAAAATACCATGGCATGAGTCAGGCACACCTTTGTCTTCAATGTGACATCTTTACTTTTCAACACTTTAAAGGGGTCTTTAGCCACAGCTTTTCCCAATGCAATGTGTCTTTTGATTCTTGACTATTGCTTCCATGAGTGTTGATTGTAGAACCAAGTAAAGCAAAATCTTAAGCAAGGAAAAAGGAAATCTTAAAATGGCAAATGGAAGGATGGTAATGTTATTAAGTTGTTAATGGGTACCATTGAGTCATGTTCAACTCATAGCAACCCTCATAAGGTTTTCAATGGGTGGTTTTTTTTTGTTGTTGTTTTTTGTTTTTTAGATTGTTTCAGGAGTGGATTGCCAGGTCTTTCCCACCTGCTTTTATTGTGGTGCTCGAGATTGAACCCAGGTCCTCGGAGAGTGCAGAGCCGCACTCTACCAACTGAGCTAAACTCCAGCCCAATGTCTTTAAAAGCAGCAGGAAATAGGAGAGGTTAATTTGAAGTAGAAGATAACTTCGATCTTGAACTTAAGGAGTTTCTCTTCCTGCCTGGTGGAGATGAGCAGTCTAGGTAAGACTCAAGCTCAGGAAAGAGGTCAAGACCACAGTTATTGATTACTATTGATTAGAAGGCACTCTGATCCTTTACAATCACTTCGAAGAAAGGTTGCAGGTAGCCTTTTACTAGTGTTTCTTAAAATACCAAGTCTGGAGCTGGGCATGGTGACCTATGCCTATAATCTCAGCACTCACGGAGCAGGGGCAGGAGGATCAATGAGAGTTCAAGGCCAGCCTAGACTACATGGTGAGTTCCCTGCCAGGCTCAGCTACAGAGTAAGACTCTGTCTCAAAAAATAAATAAATAAAAATAAAATAAATTACCAACTCTGAAAAGGATTTACTTTTTCAAAGAAAATAAAGGGTATTAATAGACTTTATGTAATGATATAAAGAAGATAAATTTTTTCTCAACAATTGGTAAGTGAATGAATAATAAATCCATTGAGGGTAAAGCTGAGCTTCTATGTTCTCAAATAAATAGTAGTAGAGCTTGCTTGTGTGAGATAAGAAAAAGTATGTGAATTTGCTACTAAAATGGAAAAAAGGGCTATGCTCAAGCATGAGAGCTTGCATGAATGAAAGGACACAAGAAAAAGGGGAAGAGGAAGGGATGAAATTTAATGGGGGGGCAGGTTTCAAGTAAATTGTCATGGCTTGTATAATATTACTTATCCACAAAACCTAAGTAAATTCTCAAAAAACAATATATTCTGTGTAGTTTGATTTAAAAAACAAAACAAAACAAAAAAAACCCACACACTAATGTTTTATTTGGCAGAGAACCAAGACATATCTGCTTGCATGAAGCAAAGGGGCAGCCAACATCTAGGTAACTTTTGGTGAACTTTGATGGCTACCTATCCAATATCTGATGGATCCTTTCTTCTCTCCCAACAGGGCCCTCCTTTTCCTCAGGTAGCCCCCTTGCAGCACCCAGAGGAAGCTGACCCCATCATAGCTCAGGAGGAGACTCTGGTTTGTCTAAGCCAGTCAGGACATTCTTCTTGCCCAGATGCTGGAAGAACCAGCATCTGGGCCATAGAGGAGGTTTGGCCCTCTATGTTGGCCATAGAGGAGGTTTCTGGGAAAGATTTCCCAGATTCTGAGAAACAAATTCAAGAGGAGACAATCACTCTTTTTCTTCTAGACATTTTCATGCCTGGATGTGAGGCCTGGAATAATTTTAATTGTCATATAGTCAATCTGAGAGCAGAGGCAAGAGAACTCCAGAGCCCAGGCATAGCGTACTGGTCTGCCTGACCCCTGCACTCCTTGTTACCAGAGAACATAAATGTGATTATTGTTTAAGCCACTTTAAGAAATTTGTTTCTTGCAGAACTAAGTGTACAAACTAGTGCGTACTTACAGTGATGTTACTTTCATTAGTCTGCATTCTGAAAAGGTTCCCTAGGTGGGGAGAAAACAATTCAGTTAGACGCAGAGCAGCCTAAATATTTTGTAATGTGTGGTCAAGCTCTGTCACATATTTGCAAAATGAGAGAGAGAGAGAGAGAGAGAGAGAGAGAGAGAGAGAGAGAAAGAGAGAGAGAGAGAGAGAGAGAGACAGGAAATCACTGTTCTAGTTCCTCCTGGCTGGGTTGACATAGCTGGTTCCATTCCTTGATAGATCACAATGCTTGTCACTTGTTGAGAGAGAGAGAGAGAGAGGGTGTGTGTTAGTTTAAGGAATTTGGCTCACGTGAGGCTCTCAAGCCCAAAGTTGGAAGGGTGAGCTAGTGGACTAAAAACCCAGAAGAGCTGATTCAAGAGTTCAAGTCCAAAGACCATCTGTGGCATAATTACCTCTTGGTTACAGGAGGCTGTCCTTTTGTCCTATTCAGGCTTTCAGCCTTTCAGCTACAGCATTAACAGATGTCCTTTCCCTACTTCTTTCCTATACTTCTCATACTCTTTTAGTAGTGCCTTTATTAAATACTTCCAAAATAGCTCATCTTGGTATACTGTTCCTCTCCTGCACCCGGAACAGATGATGTTTCAGAGACTTTCTCTCACAGTTGTCCCTGAGATGTTGACATCCTTGATTATTCAGACGATAAACAATGTTAACTCCTAGACATGTTATTGGCTGAAGCCCATACACGTTAGGGAGACCAATCAACTTTACTCAAAGCCTACCAATTTAAACATAAATCTCATCTCACAATAAGCCCTCACAGGATCATCCAGAATAATGTTTGACTAGCTGGGCACTAAGGACTGGGATTTAGCTCAGCTGGTAGAGTGCTGTGCTGCAGTCTCTGAGGTCCCAAGTTCAATTCCCAGCACTGCAAAAATGGGAGAAGGGCCTGGCAACCCACTCCTGAGGCATATCCTGAAACAGCCATTAAAAATGCGATGAGGGTCGCTATGAGTTGGATACCAACTCAACGGCACCTAACAACAACAACAACAGCTGGGCACTGTGACCTGACCAAATTTGACATATAAAATTATCCATTACAACCATTGTTTTATTTCCTAACCCGTTCCTGGGAATATCCAAGGCAGTGTGTCACATATATGAATATTTTCTCTCATGGATATCATGCTAAATAAAAGAACAGAATCACAATTCTACATAAAGGCAACAGTTAAACCAAGGCATTGTATAGAGGGAGCAGGATAAAGGCCAACCCCAGGAAACACCTGTATAGTTAGAGGTAGGTGGAAGAAGAGATGCCAGTGCTGCACTGTTGGCGAAAGAAAGAAAGTGCCGCATGGCTCACAAGAAATGTCTAGGAGTTAACATTGTTCATCCTCTGAATAATCAAGGATGTCAACATCTCAAGGACAACTGTGAGAGAAAGTCTCTAAAATATCATCTGTTTCTGGGTGCAGGAGAGAAACAGTATACCAAGATGAGCTATTTTGGAAGTATTTAATAAAGGCACTACTAAGAGTATGAGAGGGGCTGGGATTTAGCCCAGTGGGTAGAGCGCTGCGCTGCAGTCTCTGAGGTCCCGGGTTCAACTCCCAGCACTGCAAAAATGGGAGAAGGACCTGGCAATCCACTCCCAAGGCAATCCCGAACCAGTCAGCCATTGAAAACCCTATGAGAGTCGCTATGAGTCAGATACCAACTCGACGGCACCTAACAACAACAACAAGAGTATGAGAAGTATAGGAAAGAAGTAGGGAAAGGACATCTGTTAATGCACTGCCCTGGGATAATGAAAAAGGGGCCCAGAGTGTGGCCATGGCCATTCTGATCATATGGATTGCATGTTTATTAATTAACCAAGCAATCACTCATACCAGTATATGATTATGATAGATATCATTTACTCATTGTCACAACTCAAAACAAACCCTCATGTGCACTACCAATGACTGGTGCAAGATCAGTGGGCCTGAAGTCACAAATTATGTCACCAATTTAAGACAACAATGAAAGTTCTTCTCTATTCTAATTGAAAAATTATATAGAAGGAAGCATAATTTCTATACAAAGAGGGATTTTCTCATAAGAAATGGCAACAATATTATGGTAGACTACAAAAATGGATACAAATTACCCCTCCTACTCACTGTCTTTGTAGAGCCCGCCCTTGCCAACTTACCTAGCCCTAAGACTTGCACTAACCAGGCCTTGGTAAAGGCAACACAGGTAGAAGTTTCAAAACCCCTTATGTACAGAGATATCCACTCCCCAACTTATTTTGGGGACCCTGACACTACTACTATGTCAACAAGACCACATGATGAGAAAATGTGGTCAGGGCATCCATGGCATCCCTGCCCACCTTCAGCCAAGAGCATCCTAGCCTGCAGACCAACCAGCCCAGACTAGAAAATCCCCACAGCAGTCCTATAGAACAAGAAGGACCATTTGTTGTTTTAAATCAGTGTTTCTAGGAGTTTAGAGAAAGTTTATTGAGACAATTACAAATCCTCTTTTTATATTTTACACACACACACACACACATATATATAAAAATTATCACATATATTTATATATACCCACATACAATGTCTTCTGGACATGTGCATACAAGGTTATCAATTTATTGAATATTCACAGTTTATTTCATCTTCTTCCAAACAGAAAAGAAAACTTTTATTTCATCATGATATCAGAGTGTTTCCCAATGGTCTCTCATAACAGGAATATTTGTAATGTTTTCAAGGCAAAAGGTCTAGATTTCATTAGGTTATCATAGGAGTTCATAAACACAAAGGCTAAAATTTACTGCTTAAAGAGAACATTCTGGGATGTGGAAAGAATGTTGGAAAATGAGATGAGCTCAATTCCTGAAAAGAAAGTATGAAGTTACTGACAAATGGAAATTAGAATTATGTGATGAAAAATTAAAGAATACATTTCCCCCAGCATTTTATGAGTAATTTTAATATTCCTTTATTGACTTACTATGTCATTATTATCATTACCCTTATCATAAATATTGTCTGAACACATACACAGAGACTATAATTTTTCACATGACAGCTCTTGCCTTCAAGATCTTCCAGGATTCTCTGCATTTTCAAATATTTTGTTGCTTTGAAATAGTAATTCAAATATTTGATTATAAATGAAATCTTCCAGACTGCTTCTCAAATCCAAAACGAAAATCTTGTTTTTCAGATTGAGTGCCAATGTTTTCTGAAAATTATGTTACAAAAGATTATGGTCTTAAAAGATAAATGTTGTTGTTAGGTGCTGTCGAATTGGTATCTGACTCATAGCAACCCTCATAGGGTTTTCAATGGCTGACTGTTTCGGGATTGCCTTGGGAGTGGATTGTCAGGCCCTTCTCCCATTTTTGTGGTGCTGGGAATTGAACTTGGGACCTCAGAGACTGCAGCGCAGCGCTCTAACAACTGAGCTAAATCCCAGCCCTAAAAGATAAATAGCCTGGTTAAAATGTAGGTATGAGATCTGAATAAGGACATCTCTAGAAAAGATAGAAATATAATCTATTCGCATATGGAAATATGCTCAATATCATCAGTTGTTAAGGGCCTACAAATCAAAACTGTAAGACATTAACTCATACCAACTAGGATGGCTATAATCAAAACAACAGAAAAAAATGCTGGTTAGTCTCAGGCAGAAGAATGCACAAAAACTAATCAGGAGATAGTGTGGTTGATCCCTTCCCCAAAAGGACATTCTCCAATGCTCACCTCTGTGTTCTAAATTTTTTTGCTGGAAAATCCATAGCAATACAAAATACTTTTACCTAAAACATCTTTTAGATATGTTTTACTATCTTTTAGATACTTTTACCTAAAAGAATAATGTTTAGAGTTCCTTAGGTCCTAGCATTCATTTCATTCTCTCACTGAAGCCTGCTGTAGTCCTCATTTCAGCGCATTATTTCCCTTGTTAGGTTGTTGTTAGATGCCGTCGAGTCGGTATCCGACTCATAGCGACCCTCATAGGGTTTTCAATGGCAGACTGTTGCGGGATTGCCTTGGGAGTGGATTGCCAGGTCCTTCTCCCATTTTTGTGGTGCTGGGAATTGAACTCGGGACCTCAGAGACTGCAGTGCAGCGCTCTACCAACTGAGCTAAATCCCAGCCCCATTATTTCCCTAGACTAGTTTAAATACTATCTCTCATTTCATTCTTCTGCTAACCCCAACCAAAACTGATTTCTGAGTTGATCCCTCATAACAGACCTAGGTCATTCATGCAAAATGAGATGTTAGTTATTGCAGCAGCATAGAGTTAGTACGAAAATTGTTGTTAGGTGCAGTCAAGTTGAGTCTGACTCATAGAGACTGTATGTACAACAGAAGGAAACACTCCCCAACACTGTGCCATGCCCGGCACTATGTCAGTGCTTCTCTGTTATTCACAGGGTTTTTTCAATGGCAGATTGCTTTGGCATTGTATCCAGAGTGGGCTGCCAAGTCCTTCCCCCATTTTTGTGGTGCTGAGGATCGAACCTAGGGCCTTAGAGAGCTCAGATCAGCACTCTACCAACTGAGATAAACTCCAAGCCCCAGTACTAAAGTAGGTGGATTTTATTTTGTTTTCTAAATAGTGGGCAAAGTTCAAAGGTAATGATGTGGCCATTAAATCTTTTTTCCTATGGAAAGGAATTATTAAATGAATAACTAAAGACGCATTGCTCTAGGAAAAGCTGTGGCAAAAGATCTCTTTAGAGTATTGAAAAGCAAAGATGTCACATTGAAGATCAAGGTGTGTCTGACTCATGCCATGGTATTTTCAGTGGCATCATATGGTTGTGAAAGCTGGACATTGAACAAGAGAGACAGAAAAAGAATTGATGCTTTTGAATTGTGGTGCTGCAGACGTCTATTGAATATACCATGGACTGCCAAAAGAACCAACAGATCTGTCCTAGAAGAAGTACAACCAGAGTGCTCCTTGGAAGCAAAAATGGCCAAACTGCGTCTTACATATTTTGGACATGTAGTCAGAAGAGAACAATCCCTGGAGAAGGACATCATGTTTGGAAGAGTGGCAGGTCAATGCAAAAGAGGAAAACCCTCCACCAGATGGATTGACACAGTGTCTGCAACAATGGGCTTAAACATAAATAAGATGGTTTGCCTGGCACAGAATCGGCAAGTGTTTTGATCTGCTGTACATAGGGTCGCTATGAGTCGGACTCGACTCGACGGCACCTAACAACAACAACAAGATTTCAGATACTCATATTTCAAACAGCCATACACACCAGCTACCTCAATGAATGTTAAGAATGACTATGAAAGGAAAAGTAATTCTAGGCAGCTATCCACCAGAATAGCTGTTACATAAAGAATTGATTCTACATAGAAAATTATATCTTTATGTATGGATAAATACATATTTATGCCTAGATATTATACATATTTGTGTATCATCCAGACATACACTTTAAGGTAGTAAGAAATTAATAGTAAAATTCTGCTGATAAATGTTCACCTGGCATATGACATTTTCTTTATGACTTATTATTTCTCTCCTCAAATCTTGTCCAAGAATTATAGGAAGTACTCAATTAACATTTATCATGAAATGCTATTTGATTAAGTTATTTTTTAGAGAAAAATGAGATAGTAATGATAGTAATTAAACTTATCCTCAGAAGAAACAAAAGCTCAAATGTACCTCAAAGATCAACTAGAAATTTCTATTTATATAACCCTGGGCAATTGCTATGGAGTAGATTGTGTCCTCGCCAAATTCATACATTGGAGCCCTATCCCCCAGTGTGACGAGCAGGAAATAGAGTCTTTAGGAGCTAATTAAGGTGAAATGAGGTCATAAGTGTGGGGACCTAATCTAATAGTACTATGGCCTTATTGTAAATAGAATAATAGAAAGTGATCTCCCATCTCACCTTTCTCTTGTGACAAAAGGACACAGTGGAATACCAGGAAGAGCCCTTGCCAGAAAAAGCCCAAACTGAAACCTGATATTGGACTTTTTGGCCTCCAAAACTGTAAGGAAATGAACTTCTGTTGCTTAAATCACCGAGTCTATGGAATTTTGTTATGGCAGCCCCAGGTGACTAACACAGCAACCTACTTAATTGCCTGGGGTTCAGCTTGCTCATCAGAAACATGAGAGGGTGAGTCAAAATGACTGCTAAGATTTCTTCCAAATATAACTCTCGATGACTGGATTTCCATCAGTCCCCTAATGCTTCACTCAAATTATACTGTCTGAATCCCTACTATCCCATAGACTCAAAAGATTTAATCTAGAGTAAAGAACAACACTATATTGAATAAATACAGTACAATTAGCTATAATAATCCGTCTATGAACAGACACTCCCTGAACATATCACACACACACACACACACACACACAACATTACTATAGGGCTAGTGTTGCCCAAACTTCACCCATTTGAGTTTAATATCAAATCTGAGCATCACTTATATTTTTATTGACTTAAAACTTATCTTTAGAGTGGGGTATAGAATAGTGGTCACCAGGCCAGGAGGAGTACTGTGGAGGGGAGACAAGGATAGAGGGAAGCTGGATAATGAGTAGCAAAATATAGTCAGAAAGAAAGAATAAGTTCCAGTAGCACCGTTGTTGTTGTTGTTCTTAGGTCCCATCGAGTCTGTACCTGACTCATAGCGACTCTACAAATAACAGGTGAAACACTATTATTAGCACTTCTCTGCTATTCATAGGGTTTTCAATGGAGGATTGATTTTTGGGAGTGGGTTGCCAGGTCTTCTCCCAAGCCTACAGCACCTGGTGTTCCCAAGCAGTCTCCTATCCAAGTACTAACCAGGCCCGACCCTGCTGAGCTTCTAAGATCTGACAGGATTGGGTGCCGGCAGGCCAAAGCATAGTAGATGAATATAATTACAAAAATTATTATATATTTCAAAACAGCTAGAAGACTTTTGAACACTCCCAGTGCAAAGAAATGATACATATTTGAAGCGATGGAAATGCTAATTACTCACTTTAATCATTATACATTGAATACTTGTATCAAAAAAACATACGGTACAAAATAACTATGTACAATTACTATGTGTCAAGTAAAATTCTTAAAAGAATTAAATTTTTTCTTTAAATAGAATTTAAATTGGATCATTTGAAAAAAAAAATTAGCCATATGCTAAGTAACCCTCAGCTAGACTGTCCTACTTTTATCCATTATTTTCTAATAATAAAAGAAACAGGTCATCCATAAAATAAAATAGAAATAAATACCATCTAGAATTGTGTATAACCT
Organism: Pedetes capensis; assembly: GCA_007922755.1. NCBI lineage: Eukaryota > Metazoa > Chordata > Mammalia > Rodentia > Pedetidae > Pedetes > Pedetes capensis. Next base: position 101,872 of record VMDO01005151.1, read on the forward strand.
TAGTGGTATACATGCTAAACTTTGGAAAATGCCAGGTTAGCTTATGAAAATTGTAGGACCCCAAAATTAGGATCTTCGAGGAGAGAGGACCCAGAGAGACACCGAGATGCAGATCGATGCAATAAACATGAAGCTTTATTTCCGGCGCTGGGGTCAACCCTCCATAGAGTCTCCCTAGCAAGGGTAGGAAGGTGACCCCGAAGGAGAGGGGCTTGGAGTTTTTATACAGTTTAAGAGGTGGCGGGAAGGCACAAGGAAACTTGTTTTGAATTGATTGGTGGGAGGTTGGCGGGGTTGTCGTGGGTACTGATTGGGCAAGTTTGGAGGAATTCAAAAAAACACTTTCAGGGCGGGATTCTGGAAAGTTTCAACAGTCCGGGTCCCGATGACCTAGGGCCAGTACATTCTTGTAGTTAATCTGTTTCTCAAAATCCTTTTTCTCAAAATCCTTTATCTGGTTTCTTTGTCCGGGGACCACCTGCCTAGGTCAGGAAATTGAAACCTACGCAGGCTAAATTACACAGAAACTTCTAAGCAAGCATTTCAGAGACTTTAAACAATCATTGTAAGTTACCAAGTAAACCATATTGGGTTGTCAGTGAACTCCAAGCACTCACAAGGAGGGGGAGGGGAGGGCAATAGTGTCCTTCAAAAATAAGAATATAAACTGAACATAGGGGTGCATGTCTGTAATCTTAGCAACTCAGGAGGTGGAGCCAGGAGGATCACAAGTCTGAGGCAAGAGGAAGCCTTCATAACTTAGTGAGACCCTGACTCAAAATAAAAAATTAAAAATGGGCTGGGGGGGTATAGCCCAGTGATAGAGTACTTGCAAAGTATGTTCAAGGCCATGGGTTTAGAACCCCTAGTACTGGGGGGAGAAAAGGAAAAAAGAAAATAAGAATATAAACACTGGTCTAGATCATAAAATTTTGTGTTTAAAGGAACTTCTTCTGATGAAGATCAAAGAACATAGCCTTCAATATAGATTGCAACTCAACATCAACAAAACAAAAATCCTTACAACTGGGTCAGTAAGCATCTTCACAATAAATGGAGAAAAGATTGAAGTTGTCCAAGATTTTGCTTTACTTGTGTCTGCAATCAACAACTATGGAAGCAGCAGTGAAGAAATCAAAAGACACATTGCATTGGGAAAAGCTCTAGCTAAAGACCTCTTTAAAGTATTGCAAAGTAAAGACATCACATTGAAGGCAAAGGTGCACCTGACTCGTGCCATGGTATTTTCAGTGGCATCATATGGTTGTGAAAGTTGGACAATGAATAAGGGAGACAGGAGAAGAACTGATGCTTTTGAATTATGGTCCTGGAGACAAATATTGAGTATACCATGGACTGCCAAAAGAACCAACAGATCTATCCTAGAAGAAGTGTAACCAGAGTGTTCCTTGGAAGCAAGGATGGTTAGACTGTGTCTTATGTATTTTAGACATGTAGTCAGGAGGGATCAATCCCTGGAGAAGGACATCATGTTTGGGAGACTGGCAGGTCAATGAACAAAAGTAAAACCTTCAACTAGATGGATTGACACAGTGTCTGCAACAATGGGCTTAAACATAAAAAATATTGTGTGTCTGGCACAAAATCAGGGAGTGTTTTGTTCTGCTGTACATAGGATCACTGAGTCATACCCAACTCACCAGCACTTAACAAAAATAACAACTTCCATTTCATTTATTAAAGCAGGAAATTATTAATTGTTATGTTCATTATTCTTTCAGTAGTCAGAGGATCTGATTCCATACATTACTTTTAGTAGGGTACAATAGGATTACCAGCCAAGGAGTAGAATTTTTGTTTTTCATCAGAATTAGCATAAATCCCACTCTCATCATGCCAAGTGTTGATGCCATGTCTTTTGGAACCATCTAGATCTGTGAACTGAGAACGGCATTTTCTGTGTACTATGGAGTAATCATCTTGACAGGTATAACTCTGTGGGATGAAAAAAGAGAAATAACATTGACTGATTAAAGTAGGTAAAAAGGAGTAATCTCCAAAAGCTAATCCTATTATTCTTACAATCAAGGGCAATTTTTCAACAATTGATTATTTTAGTCTCTCAACAAATGCCTCAATGAAATAAATGGCTATTGCATTTATAAGTACTTCAAATCCTGAAAGAAGAATCTAGCTTATGATTGTTTTATTTTATAAAACTAAAAAGGTAAATTAGTATACATATAAAATTTTTCTAGATCCTAAGTACAAAGCATAAAGAGTAATTTAAATATTATGATCATCTAAGTAAGACCAAAACAATTGCAACTTAACTACCATTCAAGGCCTTTTTTTATTAATATGTTATAATCATTCAAAGAATATCATCTTTGGTTACATCTGTAATAATTGCTACCAAGCGATACTTCTCACAGCAATGGTAAATGCCAAGCTCCAAGATTTATTCCTATGAGAAATTTACCTCAAAATAACCCAATATAGTTTAGGATGTTTATACTTAGGCCACCTCATAAAAACTTCATTGTAATAAAATAAGACAATATCATTGACCATTTCCCAAAGGAAATATTGATTCTTTCAAATTATACCAGGTGTAATGGCAGATATGGAACATAAAGCCTTTTAAATGATTATCTAATTTCTGCTTTAAATTGGTTCTAATTTTAAAGCACTAGGATGATATTAAAATAATTAAATCAACAATGTTATAAAACAACAAAGAAATACCAAAGTAGCTCTAATCTTAGATTGGTTTTATTGAAAATAATTGAATTTTTTAACCATACATTCAACCATAATAGTGACCATACATCTACTGAGTGCCTCTCATAGGCTGGGTACAGTACTTGAGTGTTTATATTTTTTAATTCATAATTGGACTCCAACGTACAAATTATTACTCCCACTTTATACCTAAGAAAAGATGATTTGCCTAAAGTCTCAGGAGAAAATTTAAAGAAAGCCAATGATAAAGTGGCTGAGACAAGACTACAAACTAGGTCTATAGGTCTGTTTGACTATAAGATCCCTTGTCCCTCCAGAAACTTAATATTTAAGATATGAAAAGAAACATAAACTATGGAATCATAAAGCGACATAATATCCACATCACTATTCTATGTAGTTTGGACTTTTGCTTTTGTCATTGGGGGTTATTTCTTTGGACTTTTCTGTGAGTGGGTTGGCTGGCTGGTTGGCTTGGTCAAAAATAGGTAGTTTATGTGAGATTTGAGCATCATTGGCCCAAACTATTCCCTCAAAGGGAGGCAAGATCTTCTCATTCTCATTTTTACTGCAACAAACTAAAGAGAGTTTCAAATGCAAGGCCAATGTGTTCCTTTAGTCTCTCATAGAGAGTGTCGGGAGCCATAGGCCTGACATGAGCTAAGGCAGTGCCTGCATAAATGGCTGCATGACAGACTGCCCATAACAGGAAGCTCTGCTACCTGTGGGGTAAGAAATCAGCAAATCAAGAGGCCTTGGTTCCCTCATTGTCTCTTTAGGATTACTCTGTTTTTGCAATGCTAACTGAGTTGATTGTTAACTTTTTGACTGAAGTTACCTTGTGAGCTGTCTCCGGTATCTCCCTGAGTTACTATATAAACAAAAGTTTAGAGAATAAAGTTTTGCTCAAGACCATCAGTCTTGGCCTCTTTGTCTCCTTCATCCTTGGCTCTCCCCTTCACCCGCCTGGGCCCTGACAAGAGAGGATATATTTTTATGAGCTGAGTGGCAAGTCGAAATGTTATATTTTAGGAAAATGACTCTGGCATCACAGATATTAAAGATTAGAAATGGAAAGGACTGAATTCCAGAACTGTGATTAGAACTGGATTCGAATAACTCACGTCTCATCAGTTTATGGATGGATAAACAAATATGGTCTATACATAAAACAAAATACTACTTGGACCCAAGAGAAATAAAATACTGATACATGCTACATATTGGATGAACCTTTAAACATTATTCTAAGCAAAACAAGCTAAACCAAAGGACCACGTGCTGTGTGATTTCATATATGAAATGTCCGCAGAGACAGAAAAGTAGCTTAGTAGTTGCCAGGGAATGGGAGGATGAAGAGGAATGGAGGAGGGACCACTAATGAGTATAGAGCTTCTTTTGGAGGTGATGAAAATGTTTGGAAATTGATCCTGGTGATGATTGTACAATCCTGTAATACACCAAAGAACAGTGAATTATACATTTTAAATGGGTGAGTTTTATGGCATGTGGAATTATATACCAGGAAAGCTGTTATATCGAAAGAGAAGGAAAGTACTGAAGGTCGCAATTTTGAAGTTATGAAAACTAGTTAAGAGACTGTTGCCTGTTAACATACATTATATTGAGTGCCTCCCATTATCAGTGGTATATAGTAAACCAGTCCTAAAAACAAAGTAAATTAATGAAAAAGCCAAAGTGTAACACTGACAACTATCTGTGGAATAAATACTCCCTCTATCACAGACTTCAAGTTAGCAGAGTAAAGTCACTGAACACTGAGTTAGAGAGACATGAGTTAATCAGACTGCACAGACTGCTCAGAGCTGGCTCCAGCTCATCCCTGAGTCCCCTTCTCCCATTTCCCATTGTGGAGCTGCCAGAAAGTGTGAGTAGGATGGACCCCAGTTCCAGGGCTAGAAGTAGAATATAACTGGCCTAAGAAAGTCAGGATAGTCTCACACCTTTCTCAAAGACAGTGATGGGCTCAGTATTAGGCATGTGACTTGACTCTGTTCAAATAGATTAAAAGCCCAGGACTTCTGTTCAGTGGTTTAAGTGAAAGAAGCTCTTTTTCCTCTACTGGATATAAATGAGGAAGAATCCAGCCCAGGCTGCTATTGGCAGCCCTCCTGCAGCTAGTATAGCATGAGATGAATACCTTAAAAGGCAGATTTGAGAGTTGGTAAGAAACATGATATATAGCTGAAGTTCAACATTTCCAAAAATATGAGCCAATCAATTGCTTTTATTGCTTGATTCTGTTTGAGTTGGGTTTTGCACATCTTACTAAAGCATCTTAATTAGCATATACCTGAAAGCATGCACTACTAGAATACTGAGGCACTTAGAATCAGAGTAAGGAAATGAATCAAAACCAGAGGAGCAGATCACACATTAAAAAGGAAAAAGGAAGGTATAGTGGCAAAGGCCTGTAATCCCAGAAACATGGAGGCAGAGGCAGGAGGATCATAAGTTCAAGGCCAGAGGTAGCATGTGCACCTTCGTGAGACCTACCTCAAGATTTAAAAAAGTAAATTAAAATGGGCTAGGGGTGCAGTTCAGTGGTAGAGTGCTTGCCAAAGTATGCATAAGGCCCTGGGTTCAACGCCCTAGTACTGAAAAAAAAAAAAAAAAGGTGAGAGTGAAGGCAAAAGGTAAATCTGTGACAAAGTAGACAATGGGGGTCAGAAGGATTCAAATACGGAATAAGTAAACAAAGTAGGTATTCAAAAATTAGAATAAATCCTCAGGAACCTGGAGGATATAATTTGTCATTAAAAAGCAGAGCAAGTATGATTTTCAAAGTTTAATACAAAAGCCCTGAAATGGAATAGGAAAAAAAGCAGGTGCATCAAGAACCTTACAGGACCTTAACATTGCCTGCAGCTTACACCCAAGACAGGACTGGGGAGGTGGGAGTCCTGGACAAAGCAAGCAATTTGGAGTTCACTCAAACTAGTAAATAGGGGAGTAACCTGAAAATTATTAATCCATTTTCCCACTTTGGTGTCTATAACCATTCATTTGCCCAAGAGATTAAATTGTGTTTTGGACAAATGCCAAACAAAGAGCAAAATAGTGCCAGCACCTAAAGTGCAAAATAGGACTTGTTCCCCCCCTCCCCTGCTTTTTTTTTCACAAGACAATGGCCTTGTAATCCAACCCACAGGCTTGGGAACTTTAGAATATCAATGATCATACACCAGATCATGGAGTTCTCCAAATGTGTAGAGAAAATATCCTTTGCTCTGAAGGCTTAGAGAAGAGAGAGGGAGAGAAGGAAGATGAGGAAGAGTCTGTCTATCTGGGGAATGGTAGGGAGGAAAAACTAAGAGAAAGGGAAATCACTAGAAAGAGCAAATGAATTTCCCAATTTTCCCATCCTTATGCTTAACTTGTGCAGAGTCTCTTCTCTCTGTATAGAGAGAAGTGCATTAGAAAAATGAAAATAATGGCAGAAAAATACAGAGTGTCTCCTGGCCCCCAACCCTGCTGAGAACTCTGAAAGTAGAAAGTAGACTACTTTTGAGACTGTCCTTTCATTTGCCTACTATAATCAGAGGTGTCTGTCCTGAGCCACTCATAGAATCCTGTGACATAGACAAGATCTGGAAGTAGCTGCAAGTCTGTGAAAGGGAATACTAATGAAGGTTGCAGAGCTGAACACTAGAGCTGAGAGTGAATGGGAGTCACAGAAGCTTCTGTGCAGTCTGCAGAATCAATGGGAGTAGAAAATAGGCTGAGTCGCCCTGATATGCCATCAGGACTCCAACTAGCCCCAGAAAGAAAGAGAAAAACTTGCCAATTACAAGGTCCATGTATGTCAGCTACTATCGCCAGCAAGGAAAAGAGAACCAGAGGGACCAGAGCATCACCCCAGAGGTAGAGAACCACAGATGTAAAACATTACTCTTCCCTCAGGCATCAGGATGCTAGGTCATATCCCTCTTACTATTAGCTAGATGCCCTCTTAGGGAGAGCTGCCATTACTATTGCTGTATAACAAGCTATCCCACACAGAGTAGTAGAAAATAATAGCCATTTTATTATGTTTCCAAATTCTTTGGGTCAGGAATTTAGACAGGACGCATCAAAGACAGTATTTCTCTGCTCCATAATGTCTAGAGCCTCAGCTTGGAAGACTTGAAGTTAGTGGTGATTTGAAGGCTAGGCCTGGAAACATCTCTCATTCCAGCTGGTAGCTGACATTGGCTAGATGGTGGGATCTCCTCTGGGCTATTGGATAGAACAAGCAGGCTCTCTCCATGTGCTTGCTTGAGCTTCCTCACAACATGGTGACTAAGTTTTGAGAATGAGCACATCACAAAGTGAGCCAGGAGGAATATGTATTGCTTTTCTTTGACTAGCCTCAAAAATCACATAGCATCACTTCCACCATAGATATAATTCACCAGATTCTAGGACGGGTAGCAGACTCTGTCTCTTTGTGGTAAGAGGGTAAAAATCACATTTTAAGAGCAAGTGGGATGGAAGCACAAGTTACAGCCATTTTTTTGAAGGATATTTTTTTTCTCCAGTCTTCAAGGAGAAGAGTAGGATATGTCAGGGTCCCCAAAACCACTCCTAGTTTTGATGATTTTCCAGGAGAACTCACAGTCATATACACACAGTTGTCCTCATGGTTATCATTTATTGAAGCAAAGGGATACAAAATAAAATTAGCAAAGAGAAAAAGGTACATGGGCTGAAGTCCAGAAGAAACCAGATGCAAACCTCGAAGGGTACTCTCCCAGTGGAGTAACACAAGATGATTGTAATTCCTCCAACAAGGAGTTGTAACATCCTCTCTACAGGGGAAGCTCATTAGAGACTCAGTGCCTAGGGTTTTTACTGGAGTCTAGTTACAAAGGTATCCTCTGCATGGCATGTACCAAAGTTTCAGACTCCCAGAAGGAAAACAGGTGTTTGGCACAAACTATATTGTTTGTACAAACAATTTAGGTGCAGTGAGCTATTCTGACCAGGGAATTATTATCCAGAAAGCCAAATTTCTAGATGCCAGCCAATAGCCAACCTTGAAATCAGGCTTTTTAAAAGATGGTAATCTTAGCTCTGCTTTGTTAGCTCTTTATTGTACATAGGGGATGGGAGATGATCTTTGAGAAAACCAGTGTTTTCAAGAGAGATTAAATACTTCCTACAGGAACTGTTTAAATTATGGAATCAAACAAGGCTTTCACTGGATGGAAGAGTTAGTGTTTTCCCACTGGTGGTGCACTGGGGAAGACCAGTTATCCATTAGATACACTCCCTCTGCATGTGCAAGCTATAGAGAGTTGCTATGTATTCAACACACTGACATAATAATTAAATCTTTGTTCAACATTTCTTTAGTGTGGATGGGAAGAAGTATTTTGTATGGAAACAGATTTGTGAATTACCACACATTCTTGCCTGGCCCACGATTAGATGCTACTCAGACCATGATTTTTGACTAAGTTTACCTAAGGTAGGGTAAGATTTGCAAGACTTTTTCTGAGTCTTTCAGATAGGTGAAGATAACTGGGAGAATTAGTCTGAGATGTGCAATAAGTGGGCATTAGTGCACAAAGGCTTATGCAGAAGAAAAGTGGAAGTGATATTTCATAGGAAGAACTTGGAACACTTATAATATTTCATAGGAAGAACTTGGAACACTTATAAGGCTAACTGGGGATGAAGAACCAAAGACAATTCATAGCTTCCAATCAGGATGGCTAAGGAAGTCCTAACACCACTAAAAGAATAAGACATAGGGATGGGGGAGGACATCTTTTAGGGGCAATGGTGAGTCACATTTTAGATATTTTTATTTGAGATGATGTCAGTATAAAATGGTTATTTGGAAGGTGATGTTATAGGACAGATGGCCTGGAGAGAAGTCAATGCCCTATGCACAGCAGTCATCACTGGCAGGGAAAAAATAGCTATAAAGAACATCACTAGGACCATGGATGGTATTTGCATGGGGACTGTGCATTACATAATTGTATTATATCAGTTTTCCTGAGGTTGAAAACTGCAGCATAGCTCCATGTCCTTGTTCTTGAGAAGTATACATGGATATATTTGGGGTAAAGGGGCATGATTCTTCAGCCCACTCTCATAGGGCAAGCAACTGGTGATTCTGTCCAAGATTATGTGAGTGCTCTTTGAACAACTTTTGAAACTAAGTTTGAAATTATATGACAAAAGTTTAAACCCCTGGACTGATGGGTGCAGAGCCATTGGAGCAGATGAATTCTCTGATATTATATAACATGAGAGGAGCAGCGGTCTGGGGCCCAAATGAAGGGAGTGCCTATGGTACTTAAGTATTTAAGAAGCCATGGGGAACAGAGAAGGAGAGGGAAGGAGAGAGTGTTGCAATGTTGAAGGTCCTGAAGGGCCAGGGAGGTTGAAGAATGCAATGGAAGCCAATAAAGCTCACTTCCAAACAAACCTGCCAGAGACCAAGACCTGACAAAACACTGCAGTGTAAATCAATCTTTAGTCACTTGGAGCATCTTGTTTCAGAAAAGGGCTGAAGAAGGTCAATAAAACATGTTGATAAAAGACAGAAAAGTAAGGAATGCTGAGGGCAAAGCAGGTCCTCTAGAAACAGGCAGCACTGAAGTTGGAGCAAGATACTCAGACAGGAAAGATAGCCTTAAGAAAATTGGCTAAGAAGGCTCTCTTCTTCCTTTCCTTCTCTTTCACTTCCCTCTTTTTCTTTAATAGGTCACAGTAAGACAGGTTAGGATACTATAGGAAGGTCCTCTTAGTGAGTGGGTTTCTCAATTCACCTTCCCTCATTATGAAAGAATATAACTCAGTTGGTAGAGTGTTGCTCCACACTTTCTGAGGACACATGTTGGATCCCCAGTACCACACAAATGGGAGAAGGATGTGGCAGTCCACTCCCAAAACAATCCTGAAATGACCACTGAAAACTCTGTGAGTGTCACTATGAATTGGACACAACTTGACAGCATCTAACAACAACAACATTATGAAGGACAAATAGAACATAGTTTCATCACTTACATTAATAAAATGGATCTAAGTGTCTTGCCTAAAGCTATACCACTGTGGCATCCGATCCCATCAGATCTCAGAAACTAAGCAGGGTGGGACCTGGCTAGTACTTGGTTGGGAGACTGCCTGGGAACACCAGGTGCTGTAGGCTTGTGAAAAGGACCCGGGAACCCACTCCCATAAAACAATCAGCCATTGATAACCCTATGAATAGCAGACAAGCACAATCATGTTTCATCTGTTGTACATAGGGCCACTATGAGTTGGACATTGACTTGACAGCACCTAACAACAACAACAAGTGTCTTTAAGTGATAGACTTGTAGATGTCCACACAACCTCCATCCCCCTGCCTCTTAGATGCTATGTTATTATTCTAAGCACCATTATTTCCTCTATTTTTTCAGAATAAAATGACACTTATTTCTTAGGCAACTGTGCACAAGTCTTCACTCAGTTTTTCCCAATCATCCAGTAGATTGTTCCTTCATTATATTTATTATTTGATTTTACTCTCTCTCATTAGGACCTTTTTTTCAAGATCATAAATCTATACTTATTTATTTTTCAAAATTCATTACTTGTAAAATGTGTTTTCCAGGCTAATTTTAACCAAAGATGAGTAACACTGCCTTGGCAAGAGTCTATGCTTAAGATATTTCCATATGTTTAAGTAGAAATACCTAGTATGATACTTATATATGAGTAGAATGCTATGAAATATTCTTTTTTAATAAGTATTTTAATTGTACATATTTATGGGATATAGGCCTGCAACTCTACCACTGTGCCTTCAAATCCTATCAGATCTCGGAAGCTAAGCAAGGTCAGGTCTGGTTAGTACTTGGATGGGAGACCATCTGGAATACCAGGTGCTATAGGCTTGGGAGAAAGGCCCAGTAACCCACTCCCAAAAAACAACCAGGCATTGAAAACCCTATGAATACCAGAGAAGCACTCACAATACTGTTTTGCCTGTTGTATGTAGGATCACTATGAGTTGGACACCAACTCAACAGCACCCAACAACAACAACAACAAATAGGATACAGAGTGAAAATTCAGTCTATATATACCATATATAATTATCAAATCATGATTGTTGACATTTCCATCTCCTTAAACATTTTACAAATTTTTTAAATTAACAAGTAACAATAATTGTACATATTTATGGGGTTTGGTATGGGTTTTTTTTTTTTTACTTGAATACAGTATCTTTAGATTTGTTGAGATTTCATAAAACTGTATCTTATATTTTGCACTTGTTTTCTGTCTCTTTACCTTTCTATGCTGTTCTCCCTCTCTCTCCCGATTTTCCAATCCTTTCCCCTTCCTACGAGTTCCCTCCCCACTCTTGATGGGTCTCCTTGTATTTTCCAATCTTGTTATTGTTGTTAGGTGCCATCGAGTCAGTATCTGACTCATAGCCACCCTACATACAACAGGTGAAACACTATTGTCAGTGCTTCTCTGTTGTTCATAGGGTTTTCAATGGTGGATTGATTTTGGGGAGTGGGTTGCTAGGTCCGTCTCCCAAGCCTACAGCACCTGGTGTTCCCAGGCGTTCTCCCATCCAAGTACTAAGCAGGGCCAACCCTGCTTAGCTTCCAAGATCTGACAGGATCAGGTGCCACAGGGCTATGGCTGCAGGCATTTTCCAATCTTAGATATTTATAATTATGTATGTATTTCCTTTAAGATAGATCTAGCTCCTAGAGATGAGTGAGAACATGTAGTATTTCTTTGAGTCTAGGTTACTTTACTTAAAATGATGATCTCCAGTTCCACCCATTGCTACAAATGACATAATTTCATTTCTCTTTACTACTAAATAATATTCCATTATGTATATCTACCATATTTTTAATCCAATAATCTGTTGATGGGAATCTGGGCTGATTCCATTTCCTTGTCATTGTGAAGAGTGCTAGAATAAGCATGGAAGTGCAGGTGTCTCTGTGGTATGACGTCTTATCTTCCTTACAGTATTAATGTAGGAGTAGTCTAGCTGGGTCATATGGTAATTCTATTTTTAATTTTCTGAGGAATCTCCATACTGATTTCCATAATGGCTGTACTAGTTTACAGTTCCACCAGCAGTATAAAGGGATTCCTTTCCCCCACCCCCACATCTTCACCAGCATTTGTTATTGTATTTTTTTGTAGATGTTAGCTAATCTGGTTGGAGAATTCTTTCCATTTTCTGGTGTCTTTTTCAACTTCTTTCCTTGGTGTTTTGAAATTTTCATTGTAGAGCCCCTTTGGGTCTTTGGTGGGCTATTATGAATGGGATTATTTTGATTTCTTTCTCTTTTGGCTCATTATTGACATATAGGAATGCTGTTGGTTTTTGAATGATAATTTTGTATCCTCCTGCTTTGCTGAATGAGCTAATTAGATCTAAGAGTTTTCTACTGAAGTCTTTAGAGTCTTTTAAGTATTGGATCATATCATCTATGAGTAGGGGTAATTTGACTTCTTCATTCCCTATTTTTATCCTTTTTATTTCTCTCTCTTGTCTTATTGCTCTGGCTAGGGCTTCAATCACTATATTGAATAAAAGTGGAGAAAGTGGACACCCTTTTCTTGTTGCCCATTTTAGGGGGAATGCTTTCTGTTTTTCCCCAATTAATATAATGTTGTCTTAAAAGTTTGTCATTTATGGCCTTTATGATGTTAAGGTAAGGAATTTTTATTTTTGAAAGTTTTATTTTTCAAGATCATTTTCAGTTTTAGATCCATCTTCTAGACCTTCAGTAACTCTACCTAATTTAGTATTATGAGATAATTTGAAAACATGGTCTCTATCCCTCCATCCAGCTTGTCCATAAACATGCATAATGGGTTATATTTCCTGGCCAAATCACTCACTGTGAACTAACCTTGTGTCCTCCATTAAAGATGGTCATTAGCCACCTGCCATTAGTTCAGGAAAGACCTTCCTTTCCTAGTAAGCCTATAAGTACACTCATTCTGGGTACTCTATTTAATCTTAAAGAGTATTTGAAGCAGCAAGCTGATTTATGTGAAGGTTACAATGGGTGAAACAAAAGTAGATATAAAAGTAGACTGCTGTGATATTTTCATTAATTGTTTTCAGTATATATCATGTCTACACTCTACCACTTACATGCACTGAACAGAAGACTTGCCTTTCCCAACTACGACTGTCTTCTAAGCACACATGCAGAGCAGTGTAGGAGGAAAAGAACAATTCCCCTATAGCAGAATTTATCTTATCTATCCTGGGTACCACTGGGTGACAGATCTTGCTCGTCTCCTTCTCTAAATTTCAGGTGATTTTATTTCTATTGGATATTTTTTCCTCTAATTATTACATTACAAATATAAGAGAATTGGTAATACTCCTAAAAACATGTAACTAGTAATATATATTATTGTTATATACTTAAGAAACATTTAATACCCTTCCTTATTTGATAAAATTGTATAAGGGAAAAAGCATTTCTAACAAGTACATGAATTCAACTACAGGGAAATAGTCATGGAAAGTATAAAGTTTAGGCTGTGGGTATAAACATTAATATCTATAGTATTAATGAATCCACTTTTCAGTGTGTGAGGACATTTGTCTCTCTTTTTTTTTTTAATTAGAAATTTTTAATGTA